>VZTF01000272.1:164662-210747 GCA_013397755.1 Cnemophilus loriae | reverse complement strand
AACATAGATAAATTTTATATAATATATTAAATATAGATACATAATATTTTATTTTTTAAATAAGCATTTTCATGTATATATACTTATATATGGGGAACACTTAGCTGTCTTTGCAACTCTTGCAGTAATTTTGGTTTAACCACAGGGGACCCCTATTACGAATTATACTCATGGAAAGAGGGGTTTGACTCTTTTTTTTGTTACATTGGCTGGTACCACTGGACAGCTATTTCCCAGGTATGGATGTGTGCTCTTACCAAATTAATGTGTTTGCACCTGAATTAATTAAGGGTGACTTCCCTTACTGTTTCCATAGGAAGTTAACAAACAGTATTTTCTCCTTTTTGCATGAGTTTTACACCTGAAAGTGCTGTATTGGAATCTACTACGATCAGAATAGTTTATAGCAGCAAGGCAGAAATGTCCTATATAAATATAGTTAACAACTGCCTCATATATCTGCAGAGCTTTAGAAGAGTTCAGCTGATGTTTTATTTAGTAATGACATGATGAAAAAGCTTATAGAACGGTAATAATGATGAACACTTGGGCCCTGTGAAATGTGTCAGGCTACTTGTCTTGAAAAGTGGATTTTTCAAGAAACAAAAACATCCTTTTCGTTTTCGAGAACAAAAAGCTCCTTTTTTTTTAATGAAGTTAAAGGGAATACTAAAGGTCAGTAAAACATAAGCTACCTGTTGGTGTATAAACCTATGGCCTCGTCTACGTGCGGTGCTGAGCACGGAGAGCTGGGTGCGCGTGGGTGCAGGGGCACGTGGTCACACAGGGACCTTTGCCATCCTTCCTCACTACTCCCTAACAAGCAAAGAGGTTTGTTGGTGCACGCCCAACACGTGACCAAAGGTGTCTGTACCTTTGCACTTCTGCACATGCAGAATCACCTCCAGAATAAGCTGCCCAGACCTTCCATGGTGTTCTACTCAAAATATTACAGAGCGGTTAAATGCTGCCTTTCATAAATATATATTAGGTGTGTTTGTGTTTTCCAATTTATCATGTTAGGTAGGGAATATCAGTGCTGCATTTTAAAAGCAGCTAACTCCTTCTCTGTGCATTTGTCTTTGTATCCTCAAAGAGAAAAAAATTCGTTTTAACTACCTTGCTTCCCGCACAGTGCCAGGGATGTGTTTTAGTGACATTGTTTGGTATTTAATTAAAATAAACAGAGAGAGGAGAGACTTCCCTAAGGAAAGAGGTTGACTAATTGAGACTTCTCCACACTAATTCAGAGTATTAAAGCATTAATGCTTTTATAAAACTCTTTTTGGCCTGCCTATGTTCAGGTATGATTAGAAACTCTTGCCACTGGTTCTGACTTGTCCATATAGAAAAAAATGTGTGTGTTTCTGTAATGCTCCATTTTAAGTGGCTTATAACACTGTGTAGTAAGTGGGCCTGAATAAAAGTTATGGGGTTCCTGTGCTGCCAGTTACTGTTTCACTTACAAGTGTCTGGTGCTGGGAGGGATGAGTTACTGTGCTCAGGTGTGGAGCTGGAAGTCGTTAACTTGCATTAACTTGATCACCTTTCTTATCTTCTAACCTAAATTTTAAAACGTAAAATCCCAGCCTCAGCAAAAAGCATCATGTTTTATGACTGACAGGAACTCGGTAGTAAATCACCTCTTAGCTGCAGAGGATGCCTTCGCCCGGACGTGGTGACGGCCCTACAAGGTCTCCAGATTCTCAGAGGACACCTTTCTGCTTCGCTTCAGCCTTCTGCCAGCTTTTCTCACGGTGGCTGTGGAACCTTGAGCTATCACTGCTCCTGCTAACTGAGCGGAGAGAGCACTCGGTGTTCTTAGGGCTGGCACTTGGGGTTCCTCCCTTGGCTCTCCCTTCTGACCTTGGCAGGACCCATGCTGCAAAAAGCAGGCTAGAGCTAGTCTGCACGTGTGCCTAAAGGGGTCTTTATCCAGTCTTTACAGCTGTGTTTTTAAAAGCCTCTCAGGTGAGGGCTATAGACGATGTTCCTTGATCCATTTTGGTTAGGATTTTTGTTGTACCATGTCTTTAAGAACTTCCATTTGTTTTGATTCTTGTGGTTTTTTTAAATACTCATCTCATTTATTTTCCCCAGACTAATGCATATGCATTTAAGTATTTTTTTATGTACTAAATTTTTCCCCAAATTTGAAACTATTTCCCTTATGAAAAAATCACTGTAAAATATAAGTAATGGTAATATTTCTGCAGAGGTATTTTTAAAATATGAAGGAAAAAGTGTTATGTCTGTGGCATAGAAATTATACGATGGTTCAAAACTGTATAAAAAGCTTGTCATTCTCTGATAAATTCGTCATCTTTTCAGACTATTTTGCTATTCAACTCAATTAGTTTCAGCTAAAGGCATCTAGAGGCACCTTCCTTATAGGAATTGATGAGATTATTTATCTGGTAATTCCTATGTTGTAGTTATACATAATTATTAATTTTTCATGCAGAATGCATAACTTTTTTTTCCTAAAATGCATCTGATAATTTTTATCATAATCCAACATTTCTGGAAAAGATCAATACGAGTGACTAATAATGAAATATGTGGTTTCTGTGGATATTTACTAGATTTGTGCAGTCATTGTCCTGGAAAACAACCACATTTAATAGTGAATATGGCACTTTCTAAATGCTGCTTTAGTAAGAGGATACTGCCTCACGTAGTGCCTGTGGGTCAGGTGCTTCCTGCTCTTGGCACATCAGTGCTCCTCATCAATACAATGTCTGAGAATCATCCTAATGGATTTTGAATGCGCTTCCACTTTTAAAAGTTAAGAAAATATAATTTGGGTTTTCTCCTGTAGGAGCTAGGAAACAGTGATTCCCACTTTCTCTCTAATAATGATCCACAAATATAGATGCTGCTGGGTTTCTGTTTCAGTTTTCTAATATATCCTATTTACAGTAATTGCAATCTTTCTGGATATTTTAGATGGCTTTTGTCTTCTGTTTTGTATTTGAAGAAATTGATGATAAATGACCTTTAGATTCTTTGGCACTGATGAATTCTAGTTCTAACGAGCTGTTAAGAGAATAATAAGTGCAGTAAACTGTTTGTCACCACTAACAAGGATAGAGTGGGCTCACTTTTGAGAGAAGTTAAACTAATTGACTTAAAAATAGTAGAATGGCCCCTGTGGGTGGCAGGCTACAGGCAATCTTTTTTTTCTTGCTGAAGTCAGAACTTTTAATATGTTTGTACTACTGCATGTGCATAATCTGCCCTTTGCATTAATTATTGGTTCTGTAGTGGCTTTAGAAGAGGCTGCTGAAAGTAATGGCAATCTTCCAGTTAGCACCTCTGAGACATGGCTTGATTTGAAGATTAAAGCAACTCCATGCCAGTGGAATTTCTAATAACTATTAGCGTATCCAAATATTGCTATTTTTGTATGGAAGATGACTGGGTTCCAACCTTCATCCCTGTGACTTTAATGGAACTATGCCAATTTAGATCCATTTGAAATCTGTCGCATCGTTTTAGTTTTGCTTTGTCCTTTTGCATTGTGGAAGCAATGCTAATTTGCATATATTCTGCTCTATTAGGTTGAAATGCCGTATATATTCTTGTACCCCTGTGTTTGTAGCAGGGGATGAAAAGGAAGGCAATCTGATTTTATTTGACTTTTAATCTTACCTGGTTCTCTGCTTACATTTCTGTAACTCAGTTGTCCTGCCTGTGTGCTTGATTATGTATCAATAAGATATGTGTCTGTTTAGGTTGATGAGACAATTGAAAACACACTTTGACATCTTAAAACAGAAGTTTCCAGTGTGGTTTAAAGCTCAGGGACCCATTCTCAAAATGAGAAAACTGCCCTACAAATTTCAGAATTGTGCCAAGCAATTGTACCACAAGGATTATGCAAGCCATATCAGTTAAGTGATAAAATAGACTTAATTTGTGCACTCTGTTACATGGAGTCAGAACTGGCTAGGATTTAGCCTGCTTTCTCATTCTGCAGTACCAAACTACAGGTAGCTCACATGTTCCACTACCCAGCTGTTGGGTTAAAATAGTGCGTTTTACAGATGAACTAGAGTAAATATCAATAAATATCATTACAGAAATGTTCTGATTGCCTATATTTAAATACTGAAATTCTGAATGCTAATTTACAGGAGGTCATAAAATTTCCAGAAATCCCTGGGTTGCATTTAGTAGCTCACAGCCTGGATGCTGATTTCTTCTTGGAAAAGTCAGAGGCAAGATCGCCTGCGGTGGCATAGGAATCTGGACATCAAAGCCAGCCTAGGAAGATTGAGGATGCTGTTTGTGTCTCATTACGAGGAATTTATTTTGGAATGATCCTGAATCAAAATATCGGAAATTCATTTTAATTGTCAACTGTTTTTTCTGTTGGATGTGGCTCTGGTCAACCTAGTCTAGCAGGGGAGTTGGAATGAGATGTTCTTTAACATCCCTTCCAACCCAAACCATTTGATTCTGTGCAAAAGCTAGGCAGGCTCTTTTGGCCTATGTGTTTAGAAGTGTAAAATCATAATAATTTCTGAGCCAGACTTACAAAGTTTCCTAAAACACTGCATTTGGCCCGCATGGTTCTAACCATAGCAGTTCTAGCAGTTCCTTTTCCTTTGCCTTGGATCAGTCCAGGGGGGCAGGGGATGTGTTTTAGAGGCAGTGTGCAGGAGGACCGTACCCAAGCCTGCTTGCCTTTTAAGCAAATTTAAGCGCATACCTCCCAAGTACCTCTTTGAAATATTACTCTCAATTTAGCTCTTTGCTGCAGGTGTCAAGCAACAAATTTCAGATCCCACTTGTGCTGACATTTGCTCTTGGGGAGAAGGAAATTAGATTTCTACTAGTCTGAAACCAGAAACAAATGTTAGAACTGAGAGCAGTTTGTTTGAGCCATAATTTGGAAGGATGCAAAAATAACAAGGTTGGTAGCTGAAGCTGCTTTTTGCTCTTCCGTGCAGGAAAGCAGAAATGATTTCTTCTTTATTCTCAGATTTTCTTTTTTTCTCTAATGTGTGAGGTAAAAGGAGGGAACTTTCTGATTGTAAATCCACCCTTCAGAACTGCCTGGTCTTTTCACTTTCGCGTCTGGCCGACACTGGTGCAGATTTTCCTTCCTTTCAGTGCAGCTTGGCATAGAGGCTGAGGAAGAGGTTTTCCCTCAGTGTACATGGTAAAAGTTCCTTGCAAGTTGGGGCCGTTTTGGTGCTCTAAGAGAAGCACTGAAACCATGGTTATACAAAGAAGCTGACTATGAAATACAGAAATAAGGGCAGTGCGAGTCACATCAGTGAGTCCCCGGCTCCCAGCTCTTTCAGGGACCACATGCATCCCTGTGTGGAAAGAGAGGGGTTCAAAGTGCCACAGGACTCCCAGTCTCGTGACAGTTTTCTTCTTGCCTGCACAGGGAACACCTTAGCTGATCTGAGGGAAGGAAGCCATGAGCAAGCCAAGCTCCTCTCTGGAGCAAGCAAGAACGTCTCACGGGTGTCCTTGGCGTACGCCAGAGCTGCACTATGTACGCTAGCAAAGAATGGGACCGTACTTCCCTCTTTAAAGAACAATTCTTTTCTGTGTTTATTGATGTTCTTAGCTTATTTATCGAGCCATCTGCCAGGTATGACATGAAGATTTTGACATCAATATGTTATGAATTACAAGTTCTCTTCTTTCCATCGAAGAGAACGCTGTAGCTGCCTAAAACTAGGGGAACTGGAGGAATGCATCCTGCTTTTGTTTAAGGGGAAAAAATGGAATGGGAAAGAATTAGAGAAAACATTGAAAAAGCCTGTCCATCCTCACATGGGTCCTTTAAAGCAGTGTGAAACTTCATAGTTACTGTTTGTTGTCTGAGAATAATTGTTTCATCCAGCTTGTACTTACAGAATCAGAGAATAGTTTGGGTTGGAAGGGACCTTAAAGCTCATCTAGTTAAAACCACCCTGCCCTGGGCAGGGACGCTTTCCACTAGATCAGATTGCTCAGAGCACCATCCAGCCTGGCCTTGAGCACCACTTGTCAGGTTGGAACTAGCCTACAATTCGTTGAATGTTAAAGGGCAAGTCTGGTCCCAAGACTGAGGAGTTTGGGGTCAGTTATTTGACCCACAGAGGTACGAATGTCAGAAATCTTGTTAGCATATAGGTACCAATACTTTCTTTTCATCCTAGGGGCTTGTTTTCATAAATCCACATTTCTGCCAGGAAATTTAAATACCAAATTTTTCTTCGCCCATTGAAATTCATTATAGTATATTTTCAGTAAAATACACAGCATAATGTATGCTTTTGGGTTTTTAGTCGTTACTGTAATTAGTCCCCAGCCACAGGCTCAGACCAGGCATTTGGACAGAGCGTAAGCCATGGATCTTTAAATGTTCTTTAGCTGTTGGGAGAAGGCAGACAGACATTTCTATGGTACCAAATGATGGCAGAATTTGCTGGACTTAGCCAGTGAACAAATCTGACATGTCTCTTCAGTGACGCTGCCCTGGATATTGCTTCTGCCATTTCCGTTTCAGTATCATTTTTTGAGACTGTCAAAAATCAGTGCTTTGGCTCTTGAACTTATATATACTTTCGGAGATAACTGATCAGTCCTTGAGATTTCCTCTTTTTTATTTTTTGGTTAACAAAAGCTAGAACTTAAAAAAAAACAACCACAAACCCCACCAATATTCTTTAACCAGTTTGGATTTGGTGTTATGGCTCCTTATCAACACTGGAGGTGGATGTCTACATCCTCATATGGTGACAACTTTACCCTTTATGATCCATATGATGATGACCAGAATTTCCTGGAATATATTGGACCAACAGGGAAATGCAGTACATAGAAGTTGTGAGAATTCTTCTCTGCCTAATTTGCTTTTATGGACTGAAGTTGGTTGTGGAAACTGGTTCGTGACTGCCATCCAAACCTCCAGCAGCTTAGGAAAAATAATCAAAAGCACCAAAGTAAGCAGCTTGTTAGTGGTAGAATTTCTGAAAGCACGTCAGAAAGGTGCTTCAAAATAATTCAGACTCTTTTGAATATGAGCTGAAATCACCATAGTCCTCAGAGGTGCTGCAGAAAGAGGAGACAGCAGAATTATTTTTTTTCATGACACATCATGACTTTTTCCCTTGTTACGCTCTAGAAGGGTGATGTATAAATAGTTGTTCTGTCTTTCTTTGACCTTGTGGTGACTTTTAGCAGAGTATCATGCATAAATAAGGAACTGGTCTTCATTTAATTTAATACCTAACCTTCAGGAGGTATGTTTTGTGGCCCCTTGCAAATGGACATTAAAATATTTTGGCCTCTTAGCCTAGTGCATCCATGTTACCAGCATTGCAAGAGTGTAGGCACCAAAAACATGTCAGGTTATTTCTGATGTATTTTCAGTACCTTATAATTATGGATGACTTCACACCAAATGTCACAGACTCTTTTGTAAGTGAAACAGAGCAATCTAAGAAACCTTGGAAGAGTAATGTAGGATGCTTTTTAGCAGAGACAATAATGTGATGACTAAAGAGACTGTGAGCCCAGTAGTGCTACCAGCCGATACCAGACTGAACGAGCTGCAGACGAGGTGAGAGAGATACATACATCCAAAGCTGCAAAAGCACAACTAATGCATAGGCTGAGCATCAAAATAACCCCTCAAGTGACTTCACAGCTCTGGCACTGCTGTAAGGAGTGTACTGGTGTCCTACTGATTAAACCCCAAGGTTTAATCTTCTTCTGTGTGTTCCTCCAGACTAATTTTTTTGTTGTCCCTTTTTCTTGTACTTGATTTTTATTTTTTTTCTGATGTCCCCTCTGTGGACACCCCCACTTGGCTTTCCTGATAGGGATGTGGAGCCACATCTGCCTGTGGTCGATCATACCAGGCACTAACAAAGCTTAGCAAGCAGAACATCCAAAGTGGGGCATTAAGGTCACCTTAAATCTGTTCCATTGTGCCTCTTTGAGAAGAATGGTGGTGGAAAATGTTGTTTCGGCATCTCTCTGGTGCAGGGAGCTAAAGCACTAGAAAGACAGATGGCCAGCTTCAGGAGATTAATGAGCCCTTGGTGGAGAAGTTGGATATAAACCTGTTTATAAGGCATGTTTGGAGGAAAATTACAGATGGAAGATGACTGTTAAGCATTTTGAGGTGAATTGATATATTAAGAGTACTTCAGATGATGAAAGTAGCTAACACACTGAGGTCTGACTGCTTCAAAAGTCAGGGGAGTCACAAGGCAGTGGCAGGACAGCTTGGACAAATGGGGGTGGAACAAGACTGCAGGGGATGGAGTAGTGCTGTGAGCAGCTTCCTTGGAAGAGAGAAAGGATTAATCATAGTACACAGTCAAGGATTTAGGAGCAGTATTTCTTCTTCCAAGGAGACTTGGGGGGCTAGGAAGAGTAAGGGTAAAAGGTAAAGTTGAATGAGGGAGACCTCCTGCACAGGGCAGCCCCATCACACACGTGACTGTGCTGTGCTGGAAGGACCACATGCCATTTGTTTTGGGCTCCCACCAAGGCAAGGAGCTGTAAATCTAGACATCTGTAGATCGTATCAACTGTGCATAGCAAGGAGCAGAACGTTGCTACTTATAATTAATGCTACTTAACATGTAAATTTATTCACAGAGCCAAAAATGTTGTGAATATATTTTAAGTTGATACTTCAAATACGGGCAGAATGAAGTAAGGAAGAGGTGATGTCATCATATTTATGCGGGCTCCTTATAGAAACATGTATTTTCATAAAGCATGCATCAGAGGCCAGGGAGAAGACAATACCTTAAAAAGATAAACATACCTTCAGCATGGTGTTCGATCCATGCTTTTACTTCTTTCCCCTCAGCTACTTAAAACCCACTAGAAATTGTCCTCATTAGAGTATCACTTGACAACACATCAAATGGTTGGCTTACAACAATGGGATTTTAAAAGGAAGCTAAAGTGTGTATCTTTAAATTAAATGAATACTGCAAAGTTGTTAAGATTATTTCATGAATACTTGTCAGTGAAAGGAGAACACAGATAGGAGGTAGAAATCTTAACACATAAGTGTTAGTGTCTGGAAACTGTACAGAATTATTTAGCCTACTAGCGTGTTAACCAGGTGCTCCTTGCACTTAACCTTATTTTCTAAACTCAGGCTCTCCCTAATATTTACCTGCAAGTAATGAGGTAATGTTGTTAGATGTGGAGGACACCTACCTCTTTCTTGGAATTCTTCCATTTTCAGGCTTTGGCATTCTAACAGCTTGTCAGAGAGAGACATCTGGAACGTGATTGTTATTGGAGATGGCTGAAAATGTCTGTTACAGCATTTTTTGCGAAGAAGATGGGGGATTTGTTCAAAATTTGTGGAAGGTATCTTATTTTCTTAGTTAAAAGCAGAATTCTTTGGAAGATGCAGCCTCTGTTTCTCCTCGGTCTATTTATGCCCCTGGTTTGGGGGCAGAGACTAGTTTTTGGGCTGAGAAATTTTAGCTTAGAGATTTATAGTGATTTATAGTATGAACCTTTCTAAAAAGAGACAACACTTTACAAGAAGACACTGGTTAAATATCTGTCTGCCCACAATGTACATTTGCCTTCATTACCATATGTAAGCATCTAGAAAACTTTCACATTTTTCAGGACTTGTAGCCTGAACTTGTTTCATTTTATTTCACAGTTCATAAAATACATCTTATTCTCGTTTATTCGTCTTTTCCAGTCTGTAATTGTGCTCATTTTAGTCAGGGCTGAAAGAAGTCTCAGCACAAAATCATAGCTGTTCTTTCCGTCGGTCCAGCCCTTCTTCTGGCACATGGTGCTGCCTTTCCAAAAATATAGCTCTCTTCTGCTCCCCTTATGTGTCTGGAGTAATCTTTTCCTTTGTATGCAGCCTGAGCCCTGTAAACATGGACACGGCAGGAGTCCCTTAATAAATTAGCTGTTAGCACATTCAAAACTTTTAAACGATGGGCTGTTTCGCTGCATCGAGGGAGGAATTTTCATCAGATCAGAAGCTGTTATCGCTCTGGGAGTTACAGCTCAGGAAACTGCCACCAGTGTTATTAGCAGCAGATCCCTGGCATGCCAGGGGTACCCAGAGATCAGTGCTTAACCCTTCCACTGCCCTTGTTTACTTAATTGGTCATCCAAGTGAGCGTGAGAGAAATCCATCCGTAGGCACTGTGCAGAGAATCAAAGAGTTTTCTCTGATAACGGAGGTCTCCATCCTAGAAATGCAAGCAATCAAAAGCATTATTTTAGTGCAATAACCTTTGGTACTGAGTCAGACCCAGCGGCAGGAGGTCAGCATGGATAGTCCATATCTGGTTTTATTTCCTTCCCTATATCATAGGCTTTCCAGAGCAGCTCTAAACCATGTGCCGGTTGCGTTGGAGATGATGTAGTTGTTGGAAATAGGTTCCTGTATGATTATAGGTGTGATCACAATGCCTGACTCTTGAGACCTCTCTCAATAAAAAGTCCTCTTATTGATTTCCATTTATGTTGAGAAGTGAGGTGATATGGGGAGATGGATATAGATAAGCACATTTCTACTTCGATGAGGACTGGTTAGTCTGCTGAAAATCCCATTGCTTTGGAAGAGAAAAATCCCCTGTTGCTTTCCAAGCTATTAATCTGCTTGTGATTACTTTATTAAAAATACCTCTGACTGTTCTCACAGCATTGTCATTTATAGGTTTAACCACATAATCATCTCCTGATATTTGCTAGCTATTTTTGTTCCCTCTTATTTATTTAAACATTTTGCCATCAAAGACTTAAGTGATGCATTCAGATAATGGCCACAGGTAATTGCTTTAACAAGAGAGTCACGAGAGAAATCACTGTTTTAATACCAGCCTGGGGATGACCATTCTCTGGCAGACTGTAAGTAAAGCAGTGTCATATTAGGGTAAACCTCACCGTTTTCAGGCAGGAACCATGTAAATACCAAGCAGACAGGAGTTTAGCAGCAGAAGACAGGAAAAAACCACAACTATTTCTTTGTAGACTATCCAGCTGTGTATTAGGTATAATATTCCTAGGAGTGGTCGCCTCTGTAAATGGAAACAGACGGGGAAAATGCTGTATGCCTGCCTAACCTCTGCTATGCTAATGAGAAAATCCTTGGCCTGGGTTCAGTCGGTGTTGCTGTTTTTCTTGGAAGCCTCACTGGGCATCTTATATGGTATATAATGCACGATGTCTGCCTAAATATGCTTTATGAAGTGTTTTGTGTATATCTGTTCTTAGAGATTTGGCATTGTCTGTTGGGCTTTTATAGTACAGGCCTTAAGAAACAGCCACCCTCCAAACTGAAAACCACCAGAAAAGCAGAGACCCAAACAGCCTCCCAGCACACCAGCTTTGGTAATTCAATACCACCACCCATTCCTTTGGTGTTAAATTGATGCCTTTTGGCCCCTAAAATCATGAGCCAGACACAAGAAGTAGGAAGGACCCCACAGCTTGAAAACTGAAACTATTTTGGCCTCTAACAAAAGCCTTTGCTTTGAAAAAGAAAAGATATTTGTTAAACTACTTAAGGAGTTAATTTTCAGACCCTGAAGGCAGTTGAGATACAAAAAATGAAAAAAAAAAATTATGTTAAAACAAGCTTGGCAAGACATTTTTTTTCTGTCAGGAAATTAAAACAGTAGTTTGTGGATGCTGATTCTGATGCAGATTCAGCGCTGAAGAAGAATGTGGCCCAAGGGGCAAATCCTCCACCCTGCACATCAGCAATGATCTTCCAGTTTAATGTGTGGTTCTGCCCTTTCCTGTTTCCAGGCTTATGTGGAAAGAATCGGGCCAGGGGGGTGGAGAGGAGGGGGAATGTGGGGTGTGTGTTCTGCTACCTTTTATTATTGATTTCCCAAAATTAGAAGTCTCTTTCTAATAGAGAGGAGGCTTAAAAGCAATCAATAGTGTTTATCTTACAAGACGGTAGTTCAAACTGCAGTGGAAAGTGCTGTAATTCACCCTTTCCCTTGTTACTGATTGTCTCATTTAGTGCAGTGCTGCACAACAGCTCTGGGTTTTAATGCTGTAAATCCCTTAAATACACACTCCCCAAATATGTTAAAAATAATATAAAAGTGTTAGTCAGGCATTTCTGGCTTTAACTCCCTCCTCCAGTACTCATATTCTGTTTGCAACTCAGTACAACTTAACTATGTGATTTGTATTGGAAAGATTTTTTTTTTTTTTTGGTTCATTTCACTTTATTATATTTCAGCAGAGCTGTGACATCCACTTAGATATCTTTACTGCAATTGTTTCATGATGAGATCAGATTGCTGCTGTAGACACATCACAATAAAAAGTAAGAGAAAGTTCAGGACATCTTGCTTTTTTTTGATGAGCTGCTATAGCCTGGCTTCACAGGAGAGAAAAAAGAAAAAAGAAAAAAAACAGAAAAAAGAAAAAAGGAAAAAGAAAAAAAAGAGAAGAGAAGAGAAGAGAAGAGAAGAGAAGAGAAGAGAAGAGAAGAGAAGAGAAGAGAAGAGAAGAGAAGAGAAGAGAAGAGAAGAGAAGAGAAGAGAAGAGAAGAGAAGAGAAGAGAAGAGAAGAGAAGAGAAGAGAAGAGAAGAGAAGAGAAGAGAAGAGAAGAGAAGAGAAGAGAAGAGAAGAGAAGAGAAGAGAAGAGAAGAGAAGAGAAGAGAAGGATAAAAAAATTCAATCAAAATAGCACTGAACTAAGGCAGATTGAATCTTTAAATAAACACAACATGAACATAAAGGAAGTAGATGGTTCTGAAAGTTATGATGGGGTAAAAAACCCATAAAAACTCCTAAAAACTGTGATTTGTATATTTGTCTTATTTCAACAGAGGTCATGTTTTGGTTCTTCTCATTGAAAATATTTTTAATGGCTACTTTCTGTAGCTTTCAGGCTTCAAGACCTGTCCATGGTTGTACTATTTATTGAAAGCATTTTCTTTTCAAGTTGTGCTGATGTTCACTGAAGGAATCCTGTCTGCAACACCTCCCGACTCACCAGCTGGCATCGTGGACCCTCAGATCAACCACTTCACACTCACAGGAGCTGGCAACAGGCAATATGATTGAAGTAATTAATTTTCCAGATAAACACATAATAGGTCAGGTTGAAACATTATATATAGGAAGCCCCACAAAGGCTTCCAAGGTTACAGGCAATATCCTCTCAAGATTACTTTTGAGTTTTCTTGAGCCTTTTTTCTTAGTGAAGGAAAGGTTAGGATAGTGATAGCTTTGTGACTGGGAGCTCCAGCTGACTGCATCTCCTTGGCTTGCCCCATGCCTGGCAGCACTGCAGCAGCAGGTTCTTCATTTCACTGGGATTATTCCCCAGTGCAGCATTCCGGGCTCCTGTGAAAGAGCTCTGCAGGGAAATGAAGCCTAGAAGCACAGATCCAAGTGGCAGTACATCCTGCAGCACATGGCAAGAAAAGCGCAGCGGGAAAAAAGCTCGTTTCCAGAGCTATTCCTTCTGCTGCTGCTTCAAATCATCAGAGCTGCTTCTTCGATGTTCCAGGAGAAAATGACCCATTCAACAAAAAAAGGTGGTGCCTCCCTTTTCAGCACAGTGAAGAGAAAATATCCCTTCAGAGACATTTATATACAGCTAATGGCAGGAGGGATGTGACCCGTCTTCCATGGAGGCAGAAGTGTGCAATGGTCATCACAGGTGAGCCTGGCCCAGGTCCCCTCACAATTAAAGAAGCCCAACTGAGTTCAGTGGGAACAGGTCAGAACCAGAGCAACCTTGCAAATCATATCGGGGAGTTTCAACCAGGCCACCTGCCTCTGCTTTGGTGGTTTTTTGGTGTTCCTCCTTCTGAAGAATGGATAGTGCAGTCTTACTGTTGCCAATTCTTGTGATACCTGATGTTTCTCTGAAAGCTCGAGCTTTGAAGGTTTACAAGACAAAAAAAAATTTTTAAGCTATTTCATGTGTGCTTTTAATATGTTCTAGTCTTTTGTAGTTGGAAAACACAGGTGAGAGCATGACTTGAGTTCCTAAAAGCTCAGAAATGACAAGGCAGAAGAAATGCCTGCATTTATTAGTTTGTGAAATGCTGTGAATTTTTAAGCTGTCATCATGCTTAAGGCTGTAAATATGGTGTTTACAGCCACAGTATGTTTTCAGTTCTGCAGACAGCATGAGGCAGTATGAACAGAATGCTGTGTTAGTCCCACAGAACTTCAGTCACTCCAACAGAATTTCTTAGTAGGCAGAGTTGCCTTCTAAGGAGGAAGATGCCATCTTCATCCTGCACAGTAATTGAAAAATAATAAAAGTCTTCCTCCCCCGAGATAGCCTCATCTTGCCGTTGATCAAGAGGCAGTTTGAACCATCAGATGACATCCCTTGAAAACTGGCATTTTTAGAGATGTCCCATTTGAAATGTTACAGTTATAGGACTTCTATTATATGTATTATAAATCCACATTTTAGAGAGCTGTAATTTAACCATGTACACTCACTGTGCTTTGAAACTTGACATAAAAATCACAGCCCTGGAGCAGATATTTTTATACAGGAAGATATTTGAGAAAATTTATTTGACTTTTCAGAGATTTAGACGTGTTCAAGTTATCTCTCAGCTCGTTAGACTTACAGAAGTGAAATTTGAGTGAGTTACCAGACACAAGAATGTGGAGCTTTGGGTGGGTATGACATGATCCACAGCAAGTAATAATTTGGTTTTGATAATGATGAATAATGTAAATGCAGGGACATGCTGTGTGGGTTTTAACATGGGTCTACTGAACATTGCAGTCAGAAGCTAAATCAGCTGGAGTTGTCTGCAGGATCAGCTTTGTGAATGCTCCATGCATACTTGCAGGTGAAATCACAAGTAACAAATTTGGAAGGAGCTGCTTGACTCCATAGGTGTTACAGTCATGTCCTCGCTATGTGATGTGGAAAAGGGCCACAAATTACCCTTTCTGTGAGATAAGAATTCCCTGTCCTCTCGGCACTCAAGGCTGCAGAGAACCAAGGTTGCAGGGAATAGGTTGGAGTTACTAAAAAGAGGTGCCAGGTAGACTCACGTCTCTTCTGGGAGTTGGTTGTTGGAATTGAAATGGTTTATCTACTGCATTTGCATGAGATATGCTTTTATTCTTTCTTTTGTTCCCCCTCCACTTACAGCAGATACACAGCCAGTGTAGAGTGTTACATAAGTCTGTAACTTATTATTATTGAGTAATGTATCTATCTGGAATCCTGACAGTGCCATATGGATGTTTTAACACCAAGCATTACTGAACCTTTGGAGCAACTGCATGAAAGCGAGGTGCCAGGCGAGAGGCTTTGCTGTTGGAAATTGCTGTAGCCCTCCAGGAGCCAGACTGACTTGCACCAGCCCAGCCCACTCTGTCACAGCAGCTGACTCTCCTCTGCCTTCCCTGCTCTTTCCCTATTTTTGCCTAGCTAAAACGAGATAAAGATGTTGCTTTCTGAGTGGGAAAGACTGAGAGCTCGCCACAGAGCCAGGCAGAATCAGAGCAGGAGCTGAGCAATGTTTTGACAGGCTCGGAGCACCCTTCACTTTGAGCGTGGGGCCTCCCAAAGCTCAGCTTGGCCCTGCAGGTCCTGCACAGCCACATGATGCTGGGAGCTGGTGTGGGATCTCGCTGTGTTTACCTTCTGGATAAGATATGCAGCGTAGCTGTCCCCAGAAAGGCTTGTAAGCTGACACTGTAAACCCTGTAAAAGGTTTCATATGTTCAAAGCCAGTCAGTTCAAATATCCTTCCTTTCTTTTCTTTCTTTTTAAAAATCTCCAAATTAATTTCTCGGTTTCAAGTGGAGCAAATCGGTCCAAACTTTATAGAGCAATGTTGACCACATCAGATGTTTCCCACTCTTGTTTTCCTTTCTCCATTAATTGGAGAATAAAAAATGATGCTGAATAAATATACCTATCAAGATATCAAGGGTGTAGTAGAGGAGTTGTTAATAGAGATGGGTGCAGTGTGTTACAGACAAGCTTCTTGAAAACTCTTTAAATCGGAACATCAGGAAAGACTTTTACCGGAGAAACTCTTGGCTAGGTTAATCCCACACAGACTAATTTATATTATGGATAGGCATGTGTTTAAACAAATACAAGGCATGCATAAAATATCTCCTGATCTGAGAGCTATAACAAGGATGGAGTGTATTACCACCAGGCAGCCAGGAAGCTGGAAACATGGGGCTGACCTGTTCACAGGTGGTACTCAGGCCAGCTGTAAGTCATCACTGTTCCTGTTAACTAATCAGGAGAATGATGTGATTTTATTGGTTTCTGGTTATTTTAGACTTTCCCTTGTGAATGTGATCATGGAGAAGCAATTTTGTGCAAGGCAGGGATACCAGGCTTATTTTTTTCAAGACAGATGCAACAGATGTGCTTGTAGGTACAAAACATGACCCTTGTGAAAGCTCTCTGAGCTCTCATTTGGGAAGGAAAACTCATGGTCATAGCATCTCCTCAGTCACAAAGGATAAGGGGGGGGAAAAACAAAGTCCAGTCAGAGGGGGTTAGAGGGAAGCAAATCACAGCGATGATAGGGATAGATAATGAGGATGCCATCAAGTTCTTACATAATAAGCTTTTCACATGATCTCCTTTTCACCGGGAGATCAGAAAATAATCTGAGATCTACAGCTCTCACAAAGATGAAAGGGAATCCCAGTCCTGTGTTATATCCATTACACCTGTTGCATCTTGTACAGGTCAAAGAGAAGGAGTTAAATCACAGCTAACACTAGTGAGCCACTCTTCTCAAATATTTTGTGCAAATGAGGAGAATGCAATAAAGTATTTACAATCTCTCTGTATGATGTTAATTGCAGAGTTTTGAAGGCACTGTATACCTGGTATATATTGTGAAGGACTCAGTAATGAATGTGTTGCAGAAAATTTCCAGCTGGAATCCAAACAGGACAATTTAAAGATGTTTTACTGAACAGAAGTGCCAAATCTCTAGGTTAGGTTTTGGCAGTGAACCAAAAATACTTTCCACAAGACGTGATTATTATGTATGATTCATACAGTGTGTCCACATGAGTGAAAATAATACTGCTTAGCTCTCAGTGCTCAAAGTGCTTTTACATTTTCAAAGTGCTATGCACACATTAGTTAATTAATGGAATAAAATAAGTTACATTTTTGTGCATTTAGCATTGACATTTTGACAATAAATGGTTTTGGAGACTTTATATGCATCAGTGCAATTGAGCAGCATGTATAAATTGTGCTGATGTTCTCAATTGTATTTGAGCAGCATCTTAGTAATTTAGATGCATTTTACCTTATGATGACCAGATAGATAGAACAAAGGTTATCTGCTGATAGCAACGTACCATAAAAAGGGCAACTTCTCGTCCTTTCTAGTAAATCATAAATCTGCTCACTTGCTCATGCTTTGCAATCCACGGCGGAACTAAATGCACTGGTAGAAGTCAAAACCCACTAAGAGCCATCATTAGTATTCTAACTGCACAAACAGAGCTCCATCCAGAAGATGGATTTTGTGGAATTGGTATACCCAATGTCAGGCATAGGGACTTGGTAAAGTGCTGGAACATCTGCTGGCTGTTTTCAGAGGACTGTCAGCCTATTACCATCTATTAAAATTAATTTAAAAGTGATCCCTTAGAGATGAATCTCGTTTTTCTCTTTTTGATCCTTATGAAAAGTGTTGGCATACTGTCAACATTTATATCCCATTGGTTGTTTTTTTTCCTACACAAGCTATTTAGAGTTGCAATATCCTCCGTGGAAGGCATCTGTCAATCACATTGAGCTGGCCTAATGACCTTTCACATGAGGGCATTTTGGCTGGATTGCTGTCCCAGCTCACGATGCCGAATCTATAATCATATCTGCTCTCAAGCACAGATCTTTGTTATTGGTCCCAGCCTCACACCTACAGAAATCCCAAAAGCAGACTCTGAGGTGCAGCCATTCCATGAGTTGACCCAAGCACCAGCTCAAGTTCTTGAGTTTTCAGGAATAAGTATTTTACATCCAATTTGCCTGACTTGCTGCTCATTGTTCCTCCTGACCTCCCTTCTGATCAGCAGGAAACATGCACAGGTTGCATTTAGGTCATGCAGACTCCTGGCGTGGATCCTTTCAGGATGCTGGGAATCAAGCATTGCAAAATCTTACGAAAATAGCTCATCATTCTACAGTCATTATTTAACAAAAATGGCATTATTTTGTTGAACCTACCTGAGTGTCTCAGGCACAAATAGGGTGTACCTCTAGACACGCAGTAAGCAAATGATCCTGAGTTGATCTCATTTTTGGAAGAGACATTGGAGTGAGCATCCTGGGAATGGAAGTGTTTTTTCTAGCAGTACTGTGAATTTAACAGCATCCTCTTTTGTCTGGTTCTGTCTTTTTCTGGTGGCAAAAATATTATCTCCAGCATTAGAATGAGACACATACATCTAAGAAAATCAGCCTTTGTCCTTGGAAAATGGTCTTTAATAGCTTGCATTAATGAATTTGATTTGATATCTAAATGACAAATAATCATAAAACATTTTCTTCAAGGAGAGAGATTAGGTAATATTTACATAAATGAGATTCAGTGCAGGTTTTAGTAAGAGCAATGGTATCAGAGCTGTTTGAGGTTATGCCATGTGGCCTTTATCCTTGGGAAAGCAGGTCTTACTCCTTCACTTTGCTTCCACAACAGGAGTTTTAATCACTTCATTGGGTAGGAATTACTAACTTTCTATACTAGTGTTATCTCTACCCGTGCTCTTCCTCAAACAGAACCTATATTGAGGTGCTGGGAGGAGAATTTGCAGTACATTGCTGCTAATACAGGTTAGGTGAGCACTTTTCACCCCCTAAAATTGCAGCTTTTGTGACATCTGTTGAATTTTTGGAAACCTAGATGTGGTCAGACAAAATTGGTGTCCAAGCGCTGCTGTCGTCTTCCCAGCAGGGTGGGAAACATTTGTTTGCACTGATCCAAAACCCCTGTGAAATCATCAGCCTTTGGATAAAGAGTGGCAAATGTGAATATTAACAGAGGATGAAGGTGAGAATGATAAAAGAAGTGATAGCAAACAAGGGAAATACTCAGTGGGAGTTTTCTTCTGGTCTGCTCTCATTTACATTAGGTTTGAGAGACTTCATCAAATCATGTATTTTGAAAAGCTTTCTGAGGTGAAACTTTCTGGCTTTTACATGCTTATATAATTTTGCGTGTGGGAGTCTTCTGTCCTCTTTTGATGAAAATACTTTTAAAAGTGGAATTCTAAACCAACTTTGTAAGATCCAGCCAGATTTTTTTCTTTTGTCAATAATTTAGAAAATAACATGAAAACAGCTGGAAAGTATCCCAGCCCCCGAGGTGGGGTGGAACCTTTGCTCAACCTCAGTGAGAAAATCGTTGCCGAGTTTAGCATGACTGCCATTTTACCCTGCCTGTAACAGAGCACTTAAAAAGTTGTTTAAACCATCATCATCTTCCAGGAATTGTTTCTCCTGCCCTTTTTCTGCAGTTCAGCTATTGTGCACCCTTCAGGAGCCTCAGCAACAGCAGTAGGGAGCTTTGCTCTCCAGGACAATGGACCCCCATTGCTTTTCCTGCTGGTTCCCAGTGTCATGTGGTTCTGCCTCCTCCTGGCGCTGGCTCTAGCATCCAAACTTAAATTGCTCATAATTTAGCCATTGGAACAGTTTGCCCAGAGAAATTGTGGATGTCCCATTCCTGGAAGTATTCAAGGAAAGGCTGGATGAGGCCCTCAGCAACCTAATCTAGTGGGAGACATCCCTGTCCATGGCAGGGAGTTTGGAACTAGATGATCTTTAAGGTCCCTTCCAACCCAAAACTGTGATTTTTTGATTCTCATACCTGTCTGAAGTGTAGGAGGTACCCATTCTCTCTGTGTGGTTTTAAGTCCTGGGCTGGTTTGTATTCAGAATCTTGCAGCAGCCACTAGGATAATGGCAAGGAGGTGATCACATTTCTGTGATCCAAGCATATTTTGATTTTTGAGTGGTGGAGTCTGAGCAAGTAGTGCTGATTCTCCTGCTAGCCCTGGCAAGGAGTGGGACTTTTATTGGTAGATATTATGTGGTACTACAACAAAACTGGTAAAAAACATCAAAACCATGAGAATTTTCCAAAGTGACACCTCAATCCAGCAAAGAGCTGGAGCACTACTCACTTGGGAATTAGTCTACCACAGGTTCAGTGCCCAGACAGGTTTAGGATGCTCGTAATCGTGGGGAACTTTGGGGTATTTAAGTCCAAGTTGTACTAAAAACATAGTGAAAAACTGATGCTGTAAGGTAAAATGTGATGCAAAAACTTGGCTTATGGGATCACAATGCCCTGCTTGATTGTATGCCACAATTCCATCTTATTCAGCGGAGCTCCACAATGAGGATATAATGATAACTCTAAGTAAGCTGATGATTTATCTCCTCCAAAAGGCATGGTTGTTGTAAAACTGCCTATCAGATATTTTCAGAGTACTATCCTTCACAAGCCCTTATTTAACGCAGTTATATTTGCATGCACACCCTCTCTTCCCATTTGCCATTTGTCACTGAGATAGCAAATTACATTCATCAGAATCCATTCATTTCCCCGGTTTCGCTGAATACAGGATTATCTTGGCTGTGTCAGCTGCCCTATGACTGGGAACTGTGAAAAATGGAGGTCGCCTTCAGATATTCCAAACATGTATCTTCAAAGGACAGTAGGTATTAAGCTGGAAAAGATTAATGGGCTTTATGTCATCGTGTTTGTGTGGCATAGAAGTGAATTGTGCAGATTGATGGATATCTTGGTAAAAACAAATGCATTCTTAAACTACTCTCCTGGCCCTTCCCTGACAAGTTTTAGTGACCATCAAAAGAAATATACTGAGACGTTCCCTTAAATCCTAGGCTGGTTTTACAGTTTTTTTCACCTTTAGGAAAATGAAAAACTTTTTGTAGTTGAGAACAAAACCACATGTGGACTATTAAGGACTGGTTATTTTATAGCCTGTCTGTGTTTATATTACCACTGCAGGACTGTCACGTCTTATTTGTCATATAATCGTGCAATAAGTAACTGGGACATACACAAATGGCCAACAACAAAATTGTGAGTTCCTCTGAAAATGCTGTTATAATTTCTTGTTTGAGATCCAGGTTGGTTCTTCAGGACAGCCATTCTGCTCATCAGGCAGATGCTTTGTTCACTCACAAAAAAGTAACAGCTCAGCACGAAGAAGGCCAAAAGGGAAAGCTCTACCTGCCCTTGAATAATACACTGTATTGAAAAAGTATTGAAGGTATTCACAGGGTGAATTCTCTCACAAAGAAGAAGTAACTTTTAAAAAACAATCAATGTATAAGGGAAAAAGAGTTATCAGTATTGATTCACACAACATGTGGATATATGGATGCATTGAGAAGATATTTCCACCAGAGGAAAAGCAGTGGTGTGCAGTGAAGCTTCTGAACTTTGCATGTGACCGTTGATGGGATTTTTTTCTCATCTGTGGCATCTTTGGTCAAAAGAGAACAGGAGGAAAAAACCCAGGATCCTGCTCGACTTCTGCTGTTCTTGTTTCTCTGTGACCTTGGGCACATCAAATCTTCACCTGGCAGCAGGGATCTATCAGAACTATCACAAAACTGGAATGCTGACTTGTGCTTGAGAACTGTGGGTAAAAGTGGTTCTCCACTAGGAACTTTTATGGGTTTTGATATGTTTCAGTTACGTGGAGATAGGCTTGGGCCGTAGTGATGACTGCACTGGTGTGTCTGGTACCTGTGTGATGCAGGAGTATCAACAGCCCTCAGCTGTTGAATATGAGCAGACCTGTAGGAACAGGCACAAAGGACAGGGAGAGACATTCTGGCCATATTTTGAATTTTTATTGAGTTTCACTGTTAAATGTGTTGCTACTTCATTTTGGTTTAGAGGCATAGCCTTATGTACTAGGATGTTGTTTGTATTAATATTTTAAACTGGTAATAAATTTCTAGTGGGATTTTTGTTGGTTTGGTTTTGTTTTTGTGGGTTTTTTAAATTGCCTTTGGACTTCTAATTATTTTTCACTCCAAGCTAGGTATGTGTTCCATCATGAAGTAGGATATTAAAGCACTAATAATAACTTTCTGTTTCTGTTTTTTAACTGCAGTAGGACCACTATAGAAACCATTCTGCTCTGTGATAAGCATAAATAATTTTATAATTCATATGGTTAGTATTATTTCTTTCTTCAATGGCTAACTAAAGTAATTTGATGGTTTAAGTAAGAGTTGCTTCTTCACAGCTAGTCTTCCACTGGTATTTGCTCTTGATGCGATATCATAACGCTCCATTAATACCATTACTTGCAAGAGGTTTGCAGTAATGTGGATTTTTATTTAGGCTTTTGCTTTGGATTCCAAAGAATCTCGAAATTCAAATCCATGAAAACCAGAGAGCAGTGTCCTGAGAGAGTACATTTCTCCCTAGATTGAAGGGTAATCCAGAGATGTCCTGTTTGCCTGAAGCTGAGCTCATTTGGATGATTGCAAGGTCAAGTAAACACAGTGGTGTTTTGGCTCAGGTCTGCAGTGGATTTGAAGCTGTGCCAAGAGAAAAGCTCTTAGGGCTAGGTGAATAGCTTTGTGAACATCATCACACAGTTCGTTGATTGTCAAATTCACCGTGTCACCAGTCTGACACCTCTGCCCTGCTTAAATCTTGTTCCAAGGATGAAGGCAGCACCAGAGCTTTCTATTTGCCATAAATACGTGACTGAAGTTCTTTTTGAGAGTAATTCTGCAATTATAGACCATGATGTCATGCCAAAAGGAGCAGACAGTCAGCTAGGCTTTATGCTCTAATGGTTTCTGTGAAATTAGTAATAATACCAGGAGGCTGAATTTTAATTTATAGTGCTATGAAATTAGTAGTTTTTATAGGGCCTGAAGCATTCAACTTCAGAAAGTGTGTGAAAACTTCTGGCCTCGACCCTGCTGGTTTCCAAGGGGAGATGCAGTCCTGTGTGCTCTGTTTGGTCAGACAGGCTGCTGCCTGGACAGCTGGCCAGATGTTCGTGGTGCTCGGGAAAGGCAGCATCTCTGGCAAAGTGGATCACAGCTGCTGGGAGGTATATGGCAGATGGCTGTGTTATTCTGCAAAGCTGGTATTTCCAGCTGTTGGTTGCAATAGGATTACCAGAGAATCAGATCAGGCAGAGGGTAGGCTGAAGGGGAGACTGTCAGCATCGAGAGAGAGCGTCGTCTACCAGTTCTTTAGCAGGGCAGAACAAGATGTTGGTCTCTGTACTTCTGTATGTGGTCAGTTCAGTGAATCAGCTCAGTTACAGACAGAGAGGAACTCTGTCAGAAGAACAAAAAAGAAAGAGATGGCAAATAGGGTCCCTGAAGATAAGCAAGAAAGAGATATGGACTTCAGAACAGAAAACTGAGCCCTTGTCACAGAAATGGAAGAGATTTTACATCGTGTGCAGGGACCAGCTAGAGCACTCCTAGCCTGGTCCTAGAGTGCATTAAAAATCTCTTGCACCTAATTCTGAGCTTCTCACAGCTGGGATTTTGATTCTGTGAGAGCATGCCTTGGAAACCTGACTTGTGTTGCTTTGTTCTCACTGGTCTCTGCAAGGGAAGTTTTGCCAGGCAGTGAAAGTTAACAGGGCTGCCCATGCAGTCATGGTCCTAACAAAGGAAAATGTTCAGCATTGTTGAGTCACAGGAAGGTTCGGGTTGGGAGGGGCCTTACAGACCATCTCATTCCAAACCCCCCTGCCATGGGCAAGGACATCTTTTACTAGACCAGGTTGCTCAAAGCCCCATACAACTTTGAAGGTTCAGGGCTCCTTTCTTGCAGGCGATGTAGTCAAGGCATATTGATGGGTTCAGGCAGCTCTGAACTGTGACTGTTAAGGATATCTTTGAGAAAGTATGTAACTTTTAGGGTAATGAAATGTCTCTATCAGAAGAACTTGAATTCTTGAGGAGGCAAATGTTCTGTCTGGTGCTATGGAGTATAGGTGCCGATCCAAGCATGCTGAAGTTAAAAAAGAATCTCTGTTTTGCTTCGCTGAGTTTTGAATTATATCCGTGGAATTTTGATAAACTAAAAATGTTTCAGCAAGTTTCTGGTGTTCACTGTTGCCTTATGACAGTAGGTCCTGATGGGATCAGGCAGGAGTGTTTCATGAAAGGGATTTGCTATACCTACAAAGAGCAAAAAGCTGCTTTCTTCTCTTCGTGCTGTATTATCATTCATTTGATTTGGGATTGGGAAGCATTTTTTGCAAGTTCTCATTGTTTTTCTATTGCGTATTTTCTGGTAAGATTTAAGTGATGATGAAACGTTTTGTCGCATATAAAAAGCAGTCACTTCCTGCTAGGTAAATGTCTTGGTGCTGGAGATATGCATGAAATACTTGGGAGCGCTGAAACGCACTCGGGTTTGTTTTCATTGCAAGCTGTTATTTTGTTAGGACGCAGGGTGGCAATGACATGGAAACACTCATTATATGAAATAGTCTAGAATGCCTTTTGATCAGTGTTCTGCTTCAGATCTGTGTTTGATATATCCAGCTTGGCACTTGGGTATACATACAGCTATACTTATGACAGCATTTGGCATGTCCCGTGGATTGTGCTTGGCAATAACTCTTTGAAGCAATGCATAAGTGCACAGCTAGGTATTCCTGTCCCCTAGACAGATAGGGAAATGAAGCCAGGGGAATCACACAACCTGCCCGAGGCCACAGCCAAAAGAGCTGAGATAAAAACATAGATATTTTTGATGCTAAAATATATAGAGAATCACAGACAGGCTTGGGTTGGAAGGGACCTTAAAGTTCATCTCACTCCAACCCCCCTGCCATTGCCAGGAACACCTTCCACTAGACCAGGTTACTCAGAGCGCCATCCAGCCTGGCCTTAAACACTTGCAGGGATGGGACATCCCCAGCTTCTCTGGGCAACCTGTGCCAGGGCCTCACCACCTTCACAGTAAGGAATTTTTTCCCAATATCTAATTTGAATGTCTTCTCTTTTAGTTTAAAACCATTCCCCCTTATCCTATCTCTATATGTCCATGTAAGAAGTCGCTCCCTGTCTTTTTTATATAGATACAGCTGTAAATTCCTCCTACAGCAGCAGCTGCATGCAGAGATGTGCATGTAGACATGCAGTGTCCTCCCACACACTGCAGTAGAGGGTAGAGTCCTTTAGGATGAGTTTAAAGGACCCTCAGCAGCTTTCCATCATTGCTGTGCGTGTCCCTGAGCACCCACCTACCCAGCCTTCCATGGAGCTCTCATAGACCGTCAGTGGTCTGTGAGTGAACTCACCCAAGGTGCAGCAACTCACCAATAGATTGAAAACTCACAACGTGTAAAGTGCTCTTAAAGTCACCAGCTAACAAAATCCCAAAGATCAAAAACCAGGAGGAAATATTTTTGCCACTTTCTTTGCACTAAGGTCAATGCTGCTGCTATTAGACCAACTGTGCTTTTATACCCGTATCTCATGAACTGAAAACACTAGCGGAGGTGTTTTCAGTTCATGAGATATGGCTGTATCCTTCTAAAACTCTGGTGTTAGGGTCCATTCCACTGCAAAAAATGTGTTTAAGGCCAGTCTGAATGGGGCTTGGAGGAATCAGATCTAGTGGAAGGTGTTCTTGCCCATGATGGGGGGATTGGAACTGGATTATCTTTGAGGTCCTTTCCAACTCAAAACATTCTGTGATTCTAAAAATATAGCCTGAGATCTGTAAGCCTTGCAGAAGTTTACTAATTCTTATCAGGTGCTGCTAAAAAAACCACTGGAAGCTATCACCATCAAAATTAAATAAAGCAGAGCCTAAGGTAAAAAAAAAAAAAACCAATCAAACGTACTCACAGCCTTGAGCTGTGAAGGTGCCTAAGTGAACAGCTCATGCATATTAACTCCCTTCTTCCTGTGCTGTAGTGCTCTTGATTTTGGGGTTCTTTGATCCACCTATTCATAGCTGCAAAGTGAGCAGAATTTAATCAGGCTCTGACAGGTTGGCATGGTTGATTTTAATACCAGCCTTTAAAAAAGAGCTGTCAATCAGGGATGAGCTTTAATACCTTCAACCTGGAACGCCTTTACGGTTCTGCTGCAGTTGAGTGGTGCTTGGTCAGCAGTGGAGGAGCTGGGCATTTGCAAAAGGCACTGGGGGTTATTTGGGCACTACAGGGGGAGTCCACAGGGGCTATTCCCTACCCTCCCTAAAGGGATGGTGTGACACTCTAATGAAGCTGGCATTTCCAGGCCACGTGAGAGGAGAGATTTCCTTGTTGAGTAAGGAGCGGCTTTCCTAACTGCACATCCCAAAAATCCTGCTGAGCTTTTGTGGGCCAGCAGGCAAAGTAGGTTGATAGTCACTTGGATTAAACCTTTCCTTATTGTAGCTGGAATGGGCATAGTGAGGACAAGGGTTGCTTTCCCTACCTAATCTCAAGTTATTTTAGCTGGGGATGTTAGATAAAATAGTCAGTGACTGGCAAAATGATAGAATAGGGGTTAATTTCAGATTTACTATCTGCCAACACATGCCATTCAATCAGATAAATACAGGATTTCAGCTGTCATCACAATATCTTATGCATACTTAAAAATAGAGCAGTTTTTCTCACATCCAGAAGAAATGGAACAGGTTTATATATAGGATGTGTACAGTCAGGAGGCGAGAAATTTTGAAATAGACTGCCAATTCTAGAGAGATTCCCTATTTTTAAATTAAGGAATTATATTAGAAGTAGTAGAAATTCTCATGGAGAAGGTTTATCATTGTCAGCTGCACGGAATAAATAAAAGTAAAGGGAACACCTTGAGAAGTTGGACTATATAGAATGAGGCAAATTTCTGCAGGATTTTCAGCAGAGAATATGAGACTATGTGGAGACTCAGAAACTTCTCTGCGTGGGAATATCCTTCCTCCTCTGCTTTATACATTTCCATCCTTGCTCTTTTGTCTGTTCTGGTTCATTGGGCCTGTCACTTTTAATGCCTGAAAGTCTGCAGGGCAGAGATGGAAGATGACAATCTAGCAATACCCCAGCAACATCTTAATCCAATTTTCACAAGAAATGTAATTTAAGCACGTGCTGATTAAAGCCTCCCTCCTGAAAACACCCAACTTAGGTAGAATCATAGAATCATAGAATAGTTTGGATTGGTAGAGACCTTAAAGATCTTGTCAAATCTCATGTAGGTAGAATGTAACACTTCTTGGCAATGATGACTTTATGAATTTGTGAGTATGGAGATAAGTATGGCTTTTTGGCTTGAGCACATAACTAGTATTTGAGTCTTTTATTATATCCCTTTTGAAGAGTAGCTGATGCCATGGTCCAGCATATTTTTAAGGTCCAGCCTGGTTTGTTTATGAGGGATACACAGAACAGCTTGGCTCTCTAAGCATCATATGAACAGACAGCAGCAGGCAGTTTTCTTGCTGACAAATCTGCCGATAGGCTTCCCTGCTCTGCCCTGCTGCCTTCTGTCCTGCTCACAAGCCTCCTTCTTCCTTAACACTGACGTAGCTTGTACCTTCAGTCTCATAGAGTGTCATAGAATCGGTAAGGCTGGAGATCTCCAGGGTCTTCACATTCAGCCTTTGAGTGAGTTCCACCTTTCCCACTAACCCATATTGCAAAGTGCCACATATACTCGTTTTTCGATCATTTCTGGGGATGGGAACTCCATCACATCCCTGGGGAACCTGTTCTAGTGCTTAACTACTCTTTCAATGAAGAAATTTTTCCAGATATCGAACCTGAACCTCCCCTCGTGCAGCTTGAGGCCATTACCCGTTGTGCTATTGCTAGTTGTGATATTACCTACCTAGTCTGATCATTCAGGTTTTGTTGTCACCTTTCATTCTGAGATGTCCTTGTTAGTAGCTGCTGGTATTTTCCAGCGTAACCAGTGCTCACCTGCTCTCATCCCCTTCTGTATTCTACTGAGCTGCTCCAAAGTGAGCTCAAAAATGATGTCCTGAGCTGTTCAGCATAACGGTGTCTTTGAAGCCAAGGCTTGGACTTCGCTTCTAAGACCAGCTGCAGCAAAAAGACAGCCTTTTCTACTGAAGATAAAGGAAAGAATTCACGTCTTGAGAGCATTCCTCTCACGGTTTCCCTGCAGGGGGGAGGCTTATGACTTTTCTAGCACATGCAAAGGCACTCTTGAGGAGTTCTGCTATGACAGATTGTCTTATTACCCATGGAGACACCATGACAGCAATAAGATGCCAAATTTCCTATTGCTTGGGCTTCATCCCTTTGTGGTTAAGCTCTTATGCACTTCAGAGAAATAAATGATTACAGGGTTGTAGGTCCCTCAGCTCAGCTGTAAGAGCTGTAAGATCAGCTGTTTTTGCTTTCCACAGCACCCCTCCAAGCCGGGTTTTGGCTACAGAGGCGTTTTGTGCTGGGCAATGCAAACAAACAACACAAAGGAATCACAAGGCTGAAGTCCGGTGTGGGTGTTTTTCAGCCTTAAAGGCTTTAGATTTCTGGTTTTTGTTTTGTTTGGCTTTTTAATTATTTTTGATCTGTTTCAGAAAAGCTTTTCACATACAGTGATCTCTCAAAGAATTTATTTGAACTCATTGGTGGGTGGTGTATACATTATGGGCTGTGGTTTCATTGATATGCTCAGCCTTGCTAAGTAGATGGCATATTAAATGTTTTATTTACCCTGTGTGCTACCTGTCATCTAATCAGCTTTTGTGTTTCTGCTGCATTCTGTTTGTATTATAGTGAGAATAAGTGGTTTCATGTAAATTAAAACCACATGAAACCTTTTAAAGCCATTTTAAAATACTAAATGGGTTTGCAAATAGGTTTGTCAGACAAGGATTGGAAAAAGAGCTCTTTGCTTACCCATTTACTTTTCTGTATGCTTATTAGAAGTCCCCATGTGACTTTTTCATCAAACATTGCATCCCAGTTCTCATCTGGAATGCCAAAGTCATTTATACTGTGCTCGAGAGCAGTTTGCATAAACAGGAGGCAGTTAACAAAGAATACAGTTGTGAGCTGCGATTGCAAAGGTTATATTATAAATTACAACACAAACATCCAATAAAGTCAAGACGTGCAGCCCTGTTTTCTTGTTTGCCTGGAGCATAAAAGCACGTTGGCTTAAAAGTTTCTTTGCCATTATTGACTATTGTTGCCAATATGGATGATTGTGATGCTTTCACTGTGAATCGTTTTGTTTCTTACAGGTGGATCGTATCATCTTCTGCGTCTTTTTGGAGGTTGACTACAAAATTTTCAAGAAGAAAATGGGCGAGTTTTTCCCTCTAGGTAGGTATAGTAATCAAGTAGCATTTGACTTTAAAAAAGCATGCAGCAAAAATGCAACAGTTGGCATCTTATCTTCTTTCCAAAGCCAAACACTGAAATGTGAACTTTGTTTAAAGATCAGCTGCACATAGAGGCTCTGATCCTGGACAAATGCAGACATTTAAAATGTGTGAACCATTAAAACTACTTGTAATACTGCTTTTGTATGCTCAGTACAGCTAATCTCTTCATTCCATGCTGTATCTGTATCTTTTCCCAAAACCTGGTGCCTGGCGCTGGCTCTCTTGACTCTTGAGAAGGGCATGATTTGCACTAATGTATATAGCTCCTAGTGTATATTGCTTTTCCATACACTTTGTACACACTTTGGGCTTTCATTAACAATGCTGGTAGGGTTTCTCTGGGTCTGAAAAGATACCACAGGGGTTAGAGTCCAGCTGTGTCTGAATGAGGACTTTAAACTTGAGCTGTCTCTGTGTAAAAATGAATGGGAGAAAGATGGCTCTCGCTGGAGCACTTGGGAAATGTTAGCCATTCATCTTGGATTTCACACAGGAGGTTGCTTTCTAGATTTAAGGAAACCTGGTGGATAGTAAATTTGCTAATCCCCCTCCTCCTATAAACCTGTGATTTATTTTTATCATCCATCATTAGAAATCTTCTCTCCATAATTTTATCAACCCTAAAACTCCTACCATTTTCTTTTGCTTTGTGCTGACATCAGTCTGACTATGTGTGAAGAGATCCAGATTTGAGTATTTTGTTTTATCTCCCAATACTCCCCATGCTGTCTGTCTAGTGGAAATGGCCCTGGAGTGATAGGAAGCAGAGCTTTGGTGTGTTCAGAGTCCCGTTAATTCCACAGGACTGTGTTGTCACTGTAGCCACAGTGGGGTTTTTTTCCTTTTGCTCTGTCTGGTAGCATGGAAATTGTGATATTTTTGTCTCATCTCACTGGAACAAAGCTTTTTTATAGATGGCTTTGTAATCGCCAGTTTGCAGTGATTGGCAGCTGAAACTTAAAGACCTATTGAATTATTCAGGTAGCATCGAATGATGTCTAACCACTTAATAATATTTTTGTCTGGAGCACGCTGAACATGCATTTCAAAAAGCTGCATTCATGTCTAATCCATTCATTGAGTGATTTTATTTTTTTGTCAGTGTACCCAACCCATAGGATAAAGTGGCAGTACTCTGCCTACTGCTGCTGGCTGTGTTCCTGCCCTTCAGATTAAGTGAGAGAAGAATATAGCATCAATTTGTCAACAAATCAAGAGTATTAATGCTCACTTTCATCGCTAAGGCCTTTGAAATAGTGGTGTAAAGCCTGGTATTGTTTCTATAAATGTAAAACCCACTTGAGTTTGAAAGTTTGAGAGACAAGAAGATGCTTCAGAGCTGTATCATGACAAGCCCATAGGCAGAAAGAGAGCAAAGTGGAAGATTTATTTCATTTGGGTTTTTTTTTAAAACCTGACATTGTTGAACTCCTGTCTACAAAGAACCTGTGCGGCTGGGTCTCGTTATAGAAAAACATATTAATTGCATTACACCACATTATGTAGATGGTCTGCCATACCATAGTTTTAAAAGTATGTTTATTCTCATGTATGTAAAGGTTTTATGATTTTTTTTTTGCTCAAACTAAAATTGGGATTCTGATATGTGACCATAGACAGGTGGTCATGGTAGGGACCCTCTAAATCCAGTGTTTCGCATATGTGGCTATACAAAACGTTCATCCAAAATTTACAACTGTCCAGAGAAAGTTTAGTTCTCAGTAACCAAAATTTAGATAGATTATTATAGGATTAGGTATAGATTATTAAAATACCTTGGGACCCATTTTCATAGACTCCTCGTTGCAATTTTATCATAACTAATGATTCTGATTTTGATATGCCTTGATGTTACTAGGCATCTACTGTCTGATGAGCCAGAGCCTTAAAAGGAATGAGTTTAGCTCTAGAACTTTATTCCTTACTCAGTGAAGGATTTCCTGTGGGTGGATCAGTAGCCAGGGATTCAGACGGTTTTTATTTTGGTGTTTTATTTTTAGTGTCTTTAGATCTTCAGCTTGTGAGGAGACAGGGAGAGGCAGGACTTGCGTCCTAAATGACTCTCCTGTCACTGGAGAAATGGTCAGTATCTGGGTCTCTCTTCTGGAGTGCCCTAACCACAGTCTCAGGCTTTTTTGGCCAACTTGAATTCTCCATAGGGTACCACCACTTCAGCAGATGTCAGCTGACGTCAGCCCCGTGCTAAACTGCCTCCTGGTGAGAACATCAGCCGAAGGCCTGGATGGAGACCACCAGATGACCATCACGTCTGCCGTTTGTTCCTTTCTTCGGCTGTCTTGGGAATTGCCATCTACATTTAACATAGCAGACTTGGACAAGTTAGCAGCAGACTCTCCTGCTGTAGAGATATCCCGTCTCGCTGCAGGACTGGTTTCCTGCACAGAAGACTTAGCTAACATGGTTCTCCTCTGTCAAGGAGTTAGCAACTACCTCTGCCTTTGGCAGTAAATTCCTGATATTTCTACTGTGGAAGAAATTAATGAAACTGGTGTTTTTGTTTTGGTTTAAAGGAAATCTATTAATTTAGTGAAATGAAAGACTTTAAGGATAGACTGGCCCTAAATTTAAATTGATAGGACACTATCTAAACACTCACAGGAGCGAATAACTCTGAGATATTGCTTTAAGCTTAAAGAAAAAACATCAAGGCATTTTGAAAGTGCATCTTACATTCAGAAACATTGTGAAATATATCTACTTTAATAGATGTGGACAAAATTGCTTAGAAAGAAGAATATATTCATGGAGTTATATACATAAATAGTTATTACTTTAAACCCACTGCATTAATAAATCCAAAAAGACATGCAAGTGCTTGAGCTAGTCGAGTGATAATGAAATGAAGCTAGAATTACACCTCAGTGCATTAGAGTAAGTGGAGTATAGATATAGGGAAATTGTTCCATTAGTTGAACATATCATTAGGCCTCTTTTGCAAGTGGAATGCCAAAGAAATTAGTCAAGTAATAATATTGATATTAAGACAACTGCCAAGAGCCTTGTCATTTTCAAACTTTAAATATATAGGGGGAAGTGACAGCCTTCGAAGTAATGTCACATCTTAGCAGTGTAGCAAAGTTGTGCAGTAACTGAGCAGTTGTAACTGTCTCAGCATTTCTGATTCAATCTCTGTGATTACACTTTACAGAACCCAAGCCAGAGCCAGCATGCTCCGAGGGGGAGCAGAAAACCACTTATCTTTAACTCAGACATAGGTTCTCATGCCAGTGTTGTCCAGAAAAGTCCTGGTTTGGTTAAGTAAAGGGTCCTAGTTAAGGCAGACTTTTCTATTGATCCTCTGGGGTTTTGCTGAGAAGATTTTTTATATTCTAGTAGGAAAAGAGCAGTAGAAAGAGCAACTTTATTTGCTTAAGATAGATCACTGTTTAAATATATTAAACAGTGCCACAGCGATGGGTTTTTTCTTTTTATGAATTGAGTCCCATCTCCTTGTGCAATGACATAGCCCAGCTATTCTCCCTTCACCTCTGTTGGAACATTCTCTCTACTTAAACTGAGAGAATGTCTTTCAGGAAAATAAAATATCTTTGCCTGCAGTTCTGGCTCATATGTGTAGTTCTTACATTGCTGGATTCATTGCTGTTAGTAGTATGAGTGAGTTTTCTGGGAAAGGAACTGCTACTTGGATCATTTTTTCTCTTGGAATGCATTGTTTCTTCTAATAGAAGTCTATATGGAGTCCAGACATTAGGCATTACTTTTCTTGCTAAGTATACATATTTATAAGACTTACCAGAAAATGGAATCTCCCTTGAAAAGCTTGATTTGTCAACATTTACCTTGGAGTGATACATACTTCTAGGATTCTATACATAGGAGGAAAATTAAGAGTATTTGTAAACAGTTGCCAGCTGGAGGGAAAGATACCTTTTTTCTTTTCTTCCTATATTCTGTGTACACAAAGCTACTTAATATGTCAGACAGATAATCTTGTAAGGACCTTTGGCAAATGCTTATTTTTCATGGTGGCTGTCATATCTTATAAACGGTTTATCTTCAATTGTAATGCTTAAAGTATTTCTAAATCTACCACCGGTTATCAGTGGATTGGAGAGGAGAAACATTTTTTTCCAAAAATGTTTTTTAGACAAAAATAATGCTTTAAAAGGGATGTCCTGTGAAGCTGCAGCATCCAAGGTTATATTACTTCTTGCTACTTTAAACAGAGTAACAAAATTACTTCACTAAAACATTGCAAAAATTTTTGGAGAAAGGACGTTTGCACTTTCATTAGGCCAGCTGACCGATGGAAGGTGCATGCTTTTAGACTTGTGTCCTTTTAGAGCTAATGAAAGGATGCCGAGCCCAAGAGCTTTTTCTTTTTTTTTTTTTCTTTTTTTTTCTTTTTTTGAGCTGTTATCAGTTGATGTTAGGAAAAACAGAGATATTGCTTCATCCTGAGAAAACTTTCTCTTCCTTCTATTAAAGGATATGATATTTAATGCATTTTCTGCTTTCATTCTGGTTGATGAAAACACTGTTTCCCCTACCCAAACCATATGGATAAGAGCTACTGCCTTATAATAATTCTCCTAATACTTCAGGAGGATGCACAGCATCCCGCTTGTGCATAAAATGTGCAAATATATTACAATTGCAGAGGAAATTCATTGTTAAGAGATCTCCCAGGCTTGGAATCAAATTGGAAACTGTCTAAATGGCTGAATGAAGGCCTTTGTATTAAAAAGGCCAATCTCTGCACTAATACGTGAGAGAACTCCTAAGGAGGAACTGTAATTTCTGTACTGGTATTGAGAGTCATCGCTCTCTCTGCTTACTATGGCAGACTGCACTGGGGCTGGAGCAGTCCTCTGCATGAGCAAAGGAGTCATAAGTTAGCTCTTAGCAAGTAATCCAGTATCAAATGGGTAATTCATCTGATAAATTTAGCCTCTCTATTTGCATTTGCAGCGTTCATGAGCCAATTCGTTTCCATAATTCATCACCTGAATGTATTCCACAAAATATTTTTCATGGGCTTTATTTTACTCTGTGGAGAGGTGCCAAGCAGTTTACTGGAAGTGCCCAATATCCTTTATGGGAGGTTTCACCTGGGCAGTGATTTGCCTCATAAGTCACAAGGCTCTGGTTTTCTGACTGGTTCAGGCTGGAGTACAAAGGCCACCAGGGCTTGGGGCCCCACAGAAATGTCCCTTAGCGAGTAAGATTTGGGCGAGTTTGATATCTCTTCGGTTTTCTTCTCCTGATCAATAGGGGCCATACTTGAAGGTTTTGGTTGCGGGTGCTTTTCCTGTCTCTGTGCAGGTTTTCCAAGTTCTTGTCTTCACAGCTGATGGATGCCTGTGATCTCACAGGGTGAAAGTGGAGGCAGTCAGACCATCGTATTACTGTTTTCACTGCTTTCCCTCACAAAGCTTGCAAGGTCCTGTTTGCTGTCTTACTTACCCAACCCCGTAGTTCAGGTGGAGCTGTGGTATTGAGTTGCTTAGGGGACTCTGGCTTCTCTGCCTCATGAAACTTTTGTCTTGTCCCTTGGAGATCCTGCTTGGCTTTGCAGATGCTGACTGTGCTATGACCATGCATCCTTTTCCTTTCCAGAGCTTTGTATCAAGCCCTTGAGAGAGAGTACCAGGGTGCCCCTCAGTATTTGTGCAGTCCTAGCCATCCAGCCTGCTCTGGATTCCATGCCAGCATTTTGCATTCCCCTCAGATTTCCAGTCTTGTGGGAGTCTTGTGTTGAGGCAGGGATGAGTGAGGATTTTTTGGTGGATGGAAGGTGGAAGGCAGCAGTCGGTTTGGAGAAGCCGTGGTGCACTGATGTTTTTGTGAGGGTGCAAAATGCTCTCTGCATCCCTTCGGACTGTCTTTATATTGGAAGATGTCGTACTCAGATGCCTCCTGCAAGGCCCCTTGTTGAAGGACTTAATTCAAAACAGCTGGGGAGAAGCACAGCCCCACTGTTTCCCCTGATGGTTCCTTGGTCCTCAGCAGTGGAGGCTTCCACAGAAGCACTGCCCATCTCAGGGAGCTGGAGGAGCCTATGCACTAAAATAGGATGTTGGCTTTGCTCTAGTTCTCTCCCACAGCACCTACGGACCCTGATAAAGTACTCTCCAGTGTAAATAGGTTGCTGTAAAAATTGATCTCAATCCCAAAGTTTAAAATAGCCACAATGTTTAAAATACCTGCCTGTTTTGAAACATGTCTGGAAACAATTTACCTCAGAAAATCTCAAGGTCACTTAAAGCTAAATGTGTTCGTAAAACTGTAAACCAAAATTTTTCTGTGACTTTCTGTCTTTATTTGCCATGGTAAAGACTGTGCCACTCCTACCACTCATTGAGGGTGTTTTGCCCGTTTTGCCAATGTCTCAGTGTAGTGCAGGAGGGTGATCAAGCAGCAGCTCAGGAGTGGTGCTTGGGGGACAGAGTATATAATTGATGGTTCAGATGCTGTTTTCAGCATCTTAGGAGATATGCAGATCAAGAAAGGGTTCCCAGCACCTTCTAACAGGGCTTCCAGCACCTAAAAAAAAAAGTTACGCTTCCTTTTGAATCGTAATAAAACTTCCTGGTATGATCTCATCAGAATTATTTTCTGGCCAGCTGCTGACAGAGAATTGCTCTAGACTTTCTGTGTTCTAAGTATTGGTCACCTAAAAACATTGTTTGATAGAGGCTTGTGATACTGTCTGCACTGTGGTCTGGAAAACCATTTACCTCCTCATTCCTGATGGCAGCAGTGTCACAGCTTGGAGCAGGACGTGGATCAGCAATTGGACCATAACCGATAAAAGTGCTGTTGTAAGGAGCTTTTGCTTTGCTAAATGGAGCCTCGTCTTCTTTGCTTCTTTGCATCTTGTAGAGATTTTTCTTGTCTCCTTTTGTGAGACTGACAACAAAGCCTGCAATCAATCCAGAAGTCTGGGAAAGTGGCTGTTTCTATGTATTTGTCCACTCACTCCAAATTCATGAGCTTTCCAGTTCCTGGGAGATATCTGGATAGGAGCTGCATTGAAACAGCAAAGTGGGAGGTGGATGAGGATGCCCTTGAAGGCACAGGAGTCATTTAGATTCAAGGATCAGGTTGCTGTGCATGATAATAGCGTGGGGGAGCACAGGAAGATGATGAGCCTGGTAATTAGAAAGGTGAATATGGAGCAGATATTTACCATCTCTTGTAACACAAGGAGTGCAAGGTGTTCCAGGAAATGATGAATCAGGATGAAAAGAAGGAAAAGGAAGTAGTTTTTCACCCAACACACAGTTAGTATCTAAGAGTACTTGATACCAGGTACTGCAGAGCCTGTAGATCTTAAACACAGTTTTAAAAAGGATTAGCTCAACCAACAGAAGACTGGTGCAACAAGATCTATTAATCTTCATGGCCTATGTGTAACCTTAGGCTCGAGGAGTGACTGAGATAGGGAAGTGTGTTCCTGTTCTCTTCTGTACTCAGCCCTTCACACAGGGATGCCTGGCACCAGAAAACGAACAAGCAGCTTTTTCTGTTTAATACATTATGTGAATGCATCTTTGATCAGGGATCTTTTCTTCCTGCTCTGTTGGGTATTGTGGCATCTCATTAAAGTATTCCAAATGCATTTTATGTCATCATCAAAAATATCCTGTCGTGTCTGGCCACAGACTCCAAATGACTTCATGTGCTCAACTGCTTCTTATTTCCAAGGATGCAGTTAAATTTGGGTTTGTCTCATTTGGTTGCCTCTGCCATAGGTTACTGATGTTGTTAGAAGCTTGTATTTGCAAATGTATGACCATATGCAAAACGTGCCATTTAGTGTGTGACTACTAGATTAACATCCATTTTAGCATTTGTGTGAACAAAACTTTGTTATTTTCAGTATTTTAGGGCAGAGAGGAAATAAGGAATAGGTTATTTTTTAAAACCTGATACCTGTTTCCCCGAGGAGTGCCTTGTTCCTTTTATGTAAGGTAGAAGCATCTGGAAGATAGAAATCCAAATCTGATCCTGGTGTGAGTACCATCTCCTTCACTGGGCTAGGGTTGTCCAGTTCCCTCACTGTGGCGACAGCAGTTACTGCATAGTCTTTGTATGCAGCTGAGGTTCATATGGTTTGTATGGTATGTATTTTACAGCAGATCAGGTGATATGGTTCATAAAAGAGGTCATCAAAAAAGCCCCAGTGCCTAACTTCTTAGGAGATTGGTAGCAAGGATTTCTAGTTGATATGACTTCAAAAACTACAAACACATTCTACATTCTGTGAGGCTCCAGTGTTGTGGGACTGGTGTAACTACGCAACACCAGAAGGAAGCTGGCACTACTGCTGCAGTGTGGCCAGGATGTACAGAGTATATCAGTGGAAGTTTCTTTATAATCAGACAAAAAAAATTAATGAAACTTGCTCAGTATCAAGTGGAGGTTTATATAGTATGCTCTGTATGCAGGATTGCATGATGAAATGTTCAGAACAGAAAGAAGTCTTCTTTTTACTTCCAAAGCAGAAGAATGCACTTTTTTTGTTAAGGATCTTTTTGTTTTACCCTTTTCTTTTTTTTTTTTCCTTCATCTTAGGAGCACTGAGGATGAGGGAAAGTTTTATAGAAAATATAACTTTTTACTAGGAGAGGAGAAAAGAGTCAGGCCTATTTTAGTTGATCTCATCTGCCAGAGATTTCCAAACCTGTTTTTCCTCAAAGAAAATATTGCCTTTTTTGTGCTGTTTTCTGTCACATTTCCCCAGTGTGATGCCTTCAGAACTGAGCTGGAGGAATCAAAACAACCAAAAGAGCTTGGGAGATCCTGGGTTATTGCAAGCCTCGTATGTATGTTTGGGGCTTCAAGAAACCTTCGTGTGTGGCTCACTGTGCTACAACATTGACTCTTATGCTGAGGTGGACATAAAGCCTGTACACTGTCGTGAAGCTCCTTTTGGGTATCATCAGAGGTTGTAAGCCACCAAAAGAAGTGATTTTTCAGTTACTAGGTATTGTAAATAGACATGAGATACGATTATAAATCTGCCTAAGACTGTGAAGGTGATCATGCAGTCAGGTGGTTGAAGCTTTGGGATAAAATTTTGGAAAGGCAGGTGTGGGAGAGAGAAATATGGAGAGTGAGAACCTGCTTGATCTTTTCAGCGGCTGGAAACCTGATATTATCATGGTTTAGATGGTTTGCCTCAGGCTGGTACCCTCGCCCACGCTGCTGGCTGCTCCAAGACTGCACACAAAAAGTTTTTCAAGACTGACCTGAAATGGGATCCATTTTCCTCAAAGGTGTGAGACTGCTGCACTGCTCCTCCTCTGTTATCCCAGTGGAAACTGTACGGGCAGATCATGGAATACATGCTAGGGAAATGCTTGACAGTAGGAACTTTTCGAGCCAGACCCCTATTTTTGGACTGCAGATAAGCTCGAGAGGATGGCTGCAGCTCTCAGTGCTGAAATTTTGGGGGATTTCTTTTGGTTTGAGTTTTTGTTTTAAGACATCAACACTTTGATCACCAACTTGTTATTTCAGCCTCCTGTACAGCTCTGCCCATCTCATTGCTCTGTTTGGCAGAGAGGATTTTTATCCATTCCCACAGTGCCCTCCCAGTTCTCCCCTGGTTGTGGTCAGGACATGGAGCCACACTTGTAAGGAGGAGCAGACTGAGACATGTAGGTTGACTGGAAACAGGGAAACATCTGGAAATCAGGAAACTGCAGAAAATGCTGAGAAAAGATAAAAATCCTGAAGGATCCAATTAGGCAGCTGAGGAAGGGTTAGAGGGAGGCAGGGAGGAGCCAGCAGCATGCAGTGCTGTTTGGGACTGCCAGCAGCCCAGGATGCAGAACGTGAACGCAGATGAAGCAGCAGCCTCCTGCAGCACGGAGCTGGCTCTCATGTAAGGGCTTCTCAATGCACAGTGTTTGTACAGTGCTGGCTCTCTGCACACTAACATGAAGGAGAATGCAAATGGAAGCGTGAGCAACAAGGAGGAGGTGATTTAATGGCTTTGGGGATTAGCAGCGGTATTTAGAGCCTTTCACCTCTCCGTTCCTAACATAAATCTTAACACAGATTGATGGTTTTAGCCATCTGGCTTGTGTTTGCTTGTGTGCCACGACTAGGGAGACAGGGAAACAACCTGACCAGCAAGGCAAAAGGCAAAACAAAAGGATCTGACGGAAGAGGGTGTCCACTTCTCCTGTGTCAGTCAGAGCAGATGTGGTGTAATTATTCCATTTCCCAAAGCTCGGCAGATAACAAGGGAGAGGGCAGTGAAAGAGCCACAGGCATCACTTAGTGCGTGACCCCACCAGGGAGCCCATGGCTTACACAAAAGCTTACGCTCTGAGCAACTTGCTCCCAAGTGTAAAGCTCTCCGATCTTTAGAGGGGTAGTTACCCCGGGTAGCCTGGGAGTTAGAGAGAGACTTTCAATCATAGTTTGGCTTTCAACTGTAAATTATTTTGTACTTGAGTGGAAACTGGTCTCCCACACATCACCCATCTAATACCTTAATTTTATGTAGTATACCTCAACTTATAAGATGGAAAGTTTTGCACAGTTTGGATTAGAAGGTTTTCTTGTCTCCTAAGCCTTCTAAATACTGATGTGACTTTTCCTGGGGATGAGCTGACCCTTTCTGGTAGTCAGTGTCATTTTTCCTCTCACTCCAGACTGCAAGGTCAGTCATTCCTTTCCTAGCAAAGTCATCTTGGTAGAACTTCCTAAAATCCAGGGCTTTAATGGGGAAGCGATGTGAAAAGTCATTGTTCTGCTTCTCTGGCCAGAGGAGTAACCAAGTGTGGGTAGATGTGTGCACACACTAGAGCATCTTTTGCTAGTCAATTATTTTTCAACAGTTCTCAAATGAGGGTGAGAGGTGACAGGATCTCACCTCTGGTCTTTCTAGTGGGGGAGTTTGGACAAGAAATATTGACAATATGTATTTAAGGAAACGTTTGCTGCTGTCAAAGATTCACTCTTAGATTCTTCTGTGGTTTTATCCAATTTTGCTTTGGGATTGACTGTCTGTGGTGCATATCTCAAACCAAAACAAACCTGGCAAAGGCTTCCTCTATATGGGGTAAAAAAATGTATAGGGAAAAAAAAAGTTTAAATTAAAAAAAAAATCAAACAAAACTAGGTATGACAAATTAATTTATGGTAATCTTGGCACTGATTTTGCTTTATATTAGGCATGTAGAGCTTCAGTTAAAAATATTTTTACTTATTCAGAACCAGTAAACAAGAACCTGCCCTTAATATTATTTTTTGGGGGGGTAAGTGAATGAATTTTGGATATAGACTTCTAAACCACTGGTTTTTATCTCGAATAATTGGTTTTGGCATAGAGCTCTGTCAGCTAAGCATGGTGTTTATCACTTCAGCCAGCCACACCAAGGTCAGTGAAAGAGAATGATTTATATTTAACAGGGAAATGCTTCCACCAGATGGATTAATAGTGTGAGAGTAATAATTACAGACACATGAAGTAGCTGGGGATTGCTGTGTGCCAAAGTGAAACTCAGATTCATATCTAGATTGGCGTAAATTTTTCAAAAGTCAGAGAAAACTCAGAGATCGTGTCACCAAGTTATTGGGAGCCCAACTTCCATTTTCAGAAATGATGTGGAGACTTCACTGCCTTTCAGCAATCCTTAGGTACCTTTTCCCAGGAAAAAACCCAGCCTTTAATTCACAATTAGTTCACAAAAGCAGTCTTTGCCTCTTCATAATTATATTGCATAATGACTTCCCTACTTTTTAATAACATCAGTTTTCTTGTCTGTGTCCATTATCGCCAGCTTAGAAGCTATTTTGTTGCTTTGGGAATTTAATATTCCAAGTCACTTACAGAACTATAATTAAGAACTTCCACAGAAGACCAGGTGATATATGTATGTTAAGATATTATATTCTGCTGATTTAGTGTCATATCTTAGATTAATTTGAAACTTTATCATGCTGGTTTCATTATAAATGCTTCCATGGAAAGAACATGTTATTGGAAACGGAATAATTAATAATCTCTATGTTACCAGATGTTTTCTGAGCAGTTTGTTGAAGAATAGCAGAACTCCAGTTGAAAATCCTAGCTCTGTTGAAGCCAATGACAGAATTCCCATGGGCTTTAACAATATTTTTCATTTTCTTATCCTAAAAATTACTTGTCAAACCTCCTTAAGGTTGTGTGTATGTTGAGGTTAGGATTTTTCCTTTTGTTTTCTTTCGCTTAGGGAATTTTCTCCCATTTGTTGTAAGAAACAATAATGACCAGTACTTAAGAGAGACAAAGGATGTAGCCACAGAGAAGGTGGAAGGGTCCAGCTGGCTGCTGCTCCCTTACCTGAGGTGTTTTCTCTTGGGAAGGGCAGAGTTATCGCAAGATTTTGGGCTGTGGGGACAGGGCTGGGCACAGCCTCGAGCTCACTCTCGACATCGGAGGGGAGACAGGCTGTGGTCGCTGTGGGGAGAATTTGCCACCACCAAGAGGTTCTGTCTCCTGTTGTCTTCTCCTACCATCTGGTCCTGTCACTATAGTCTCTGGTAAAAAGTCCCTCAGCAACTCCATTTAAAAGGATATAAATGGAGTCTGTATGAATCAGGAACATAACTGACATAAACTTCTGTGATCAGCGAGCTCTCCTTTAGATGATTAAGGCTCTGGAACATTGAATTACCAAGATGATAACTAAGGCTAATAATTTTTTTTAACTCAGCAAAACAACTTGTAAGAAATTCCTTTGCTACCAAAATGGAACTTTTTGCAAAAGAAATCTGCTTTCCTTGTCTCTTATCTTAAGCTTAAAATGATCTATTCCTAGCTAGCCTCGGTCTTCACAGAATCATTTTGTTCTTAAACCAACTTGCCTGTCTGGCAAATATTTAGTAATTTACTTATGAGGTTTTCTAGTAGAGTTGCTAGTTCTCTTCTTAGCATAGCCAGCTATTCCAGGGAAACAAAGCAAACTGAAACTTGTCAAGTAAACCAAAAGTTCTGCAGGAAAGAGAATGGAATTTCATATTGTACCTGTCATTATTTGCAGAATTTTGTAAATGATGCAGAATTTTATACCCTGTCTTTATTCCCTGCATTTTCCATATCTGGTAGTAACCAGTATCAAAACCTTCTTTCCCATCCAGCTCCAGATTTCACTGCAAAATGTTAAACAGGAGGAGGCAAACTAAGATATGAGCAATTTGAAACATGGAATATTTCATTTTAGATGTTTGCTGGTATTCCTAGTAACCTTTTTCTTTCAACTTTTTTTTTTTGACAGATGATGCTAATGAAGAAGGGGCTCAGCTGAGTGAAGAGAGAGGTGAGTAAAGAATATTTTAGGCTAAAATATATCACTTCTCTGAAGCATAAGCCAAACTGAAAAAAAATTTAGAAATTAATTGCCTTAGTCAAGATAAGCAGTGCTAATCATTATTGCCAATGTTACAAACGTAATCTCTGGGTTTTAACACAAAATTAGGGTGAACCTAATAATAAATAGTGCATGGTAAGACCAGCTGAGCCTACTTTTTTAATGTCATCATCTGTTATGAGCCTCTGGGCGATACTTCGTTGCTTTTTATCGATAGCTAGTTTGAACATGATGAGGTAATAATAACAATTCTTCAGTCTCTTTGTCTGTAGAAAAGTGTGAATAGAGCAATTCTTGAGTCATTTGCCGTTCTGAATAGCGGCAGTGATATGTTCGCAATGAAAAACAGCAGCAAAACTCTTCCACAAACTCTTAAATACACTGAGCTTGATCAGACAATGGTTCAGAGGATTTTTTTCCTGGTCCTCATAGTTTGCTGTTTTAAACAAGTGTCACTGTTTAGGGTTTGTGGATGACATGAAATGGAAATGATGAATAGGTATAAGGGGAAGAAAGGCCAGAGGAACAAGAAAAGGAGAGGACGGAGGATTAGATAACTCCCAGGAGGACAGAAGCTTCCATTCAGGAGATTTCTGCTAATTTTTCTAGAAAGCTTCATCCACTTAATCTTGATCAGGTTTTCTGTAACAGGCATCCACCACAGCACCCTCTGATACTTTCCCTGCTGACCTCACCTGGAGGTCCTCAGTGAACATCTCCTGTTCCATATGGATTTCTGTGCAGTGAAGGACCTCCTTTTATGTGAAGAGTAGCTCCCTATACTCCTCTGCCTCTACTTTCAAACCAGCTAATACCCCAAGGTCTCTGTGACCCTGATCCCGTCATGTCCAGTGACTGTGCAGGAACATCCAGCTCTCTTAATAAAAACATGCAGGGTCAGAAAGGAGAGCCACATGGAGAGAGGCAGGGATACAGTAGCCAGAAAACAGAGGTAAAAGCTTTTGAAGCAGTATGTTGACTACTTAAATTGGCAAGATTGACGTAAAGACAAATGGATTATGATCATTTATGCAACCACTTAATTACCTTAGAAATTAGAAATACTTGAAGAATGGTGCATATACATAGGTGTTGAAACACAGATATACACAGATAGATAGATATGTGTTATACTGATGGATTAGCACATTCTTTTATGGCTGTTCTGGCCTGTTGATTTTATTACATATAATTGTAATTACATTTTGGTGTCAAGATTACTGGATAGGAACTTTTAGTAATTTTAATATAGTTAGTGTGATTGATATAGTTGTACAAACATACATAAAAGTTGAAAAAAAATCCCGTCATTATACAACAAACATTTGCCAAAGACAATGGTACAGTTAAATTCGCAGTATTCATCTAACATTTCCAATTTCATTTTTTATATTTATTGTCGCATGTGTAGTTTTGTAAGCCAAATTATTTTGCATTTTTTGTCTTGTTGTTTTTATGGAGATTATGCAAATTAAATTGGTGTGGGTTTTTTAGAAGAGCATTTTAAATTAGAATTAAAAGGAAGTGCAATTCTACTTAATAGCCAGTCTCTTCTTTTTTGTCTTGTATCCTTCACAGCTTCATTGCTTTAAGTAAAGCTACATAGATAGTCTGGGAAATTATCACTGAATTAAGTAATTTGAGGAAGATATTTCCCTACCTGTCTCTTTCTTTTGTACCTATGAGATAGATCAGATCAGAGCTGCCTTCACAGGTCTAGGATGCTGTGAGCTTCAACAGCACATCCTCGGTTATTTCTTTATCAGTTGGAGATATTTTGGGAATCAGTGCATTAGCTATAAGCAATCAATACCTACAGGGCTAAAAATAAGTATCTTTTGTATATCCACCCCAGCTGTGTAGCAGATATACAAAAGTTATTCCCTTTTGACCTATTTTTGTATGGAGTTTTTAATGGCTGTAGGATGTGTTTACTGGAACTATAAATACAAACATAATTTTTGCATTGAGGGGACTTTTCATTTTTATACTCAAATTTTTATCGGTTTGGAGGATATCTGCTTTTTACTCTTCAAAGGCAAAAATAGAGAAGTAAATTCTAGTCACCACTTCAAGATATTAATTGAATAATCATTCTTCATTCCACTTGACTTCATGGGTCATCACTGCAGCAGATGGAGTCAGCAGTTGGCACCAATATTGATGACCCTTGTTCCTTGAGCTGTCCAACCTGCTTTGGGGTGTTTCCTCCAATTCTTGTGCTTAAAGTGAAAAAGAGATGTTGGATTCCTAGAGAGCATGTGTTGCAAACTAGACATATATAGGACTTTTGGCAGAGATTGAAATCTAAATTTTACCTAAATTCCTGTGCCTCAGCTTCCTTTTGGTTGGGTGTTTCTGAGGGCCAATAGCAGACGAAGAGAAAACACAGAGAAACACAAGAACATAAATGAAGTGTGGGCTCGTTGTGTCTGTACCAATCACACTTTGAAGAATGTGGTAGGATGATGAGGTGGAGGTTACAGAATCAGTCCTAGTTTAAATCTGGTGGCAAAACCAAGAGGAAAAACAACCCCTGATCCTGGTTTGGTGTCTGCTGAAGGCAGTGGGAATATGTCCATTGGCTTCAGTGCACACCAGATTAGGCTTTAGGAATACATAGAAAATTAACTGAGAGTAAGAAATAACAGATTACCAAATGGATGTATTACTGAGTGATGAATACATTATGAAAGTAATCTGTCTTGTGTTTCTACCACCCTGAAGTGCAAATATCTCATTACATACAGAAAGGCCTTTCTTTCTTCGATTAATCTTCAAAATAAATAAGAGAATATCCTAATTACGTCTGTGTCCTGGTTTAAAGAACAGGTGTCTGCCAAGGAAGGCGGGAACCTCCCTTGGAATGGAAAATGTGACCCCCTCCACTCCAAATTATTGTAACTTGGAAATTAAGGGCCTTTCAGGCAAAGATATGGGAAAAGGAATAACAGTTCTTTACTAGTCTGTATATGGATAACAAGGCAAACAAACAACAAGAAGAATGGCAGCAACAACAAACAGAACCACAAACCCAGTCCCAGCCTTCTCCTGGCTGCGGGCACTTTCCCCTTCGGTGCAGTTCCGCTCACGGCCGGCAGGGGCGCTGGTGGCTCCCGGCCGGGCAGGGCGGGTGCGATGATTCCCCCGGGGCTGCAGGGGGCGCTGTTGGCGCGAGCTCAGCCATGTCTCCCTCACGTGGTAATGGCGGGTGCGCCGGTGGGGGAGAGAGAGAATGGGCTTTCCTTTGCAAACTCATGGGAAGCAGCGGGTCTCAGTGCCACTCGGGAAACTGAATGGGCTGCAGCAGGAAACCTGAGAAGCAGTAAACTGGAATGGCAGAGGCGGGCACACCCAGGGG
>VZTF01000272.1:0-164341 GCA_013397755.1 Cnemophilus loriae | reverse complement strand
GCAGAGGCGGGCACACCCAGGGGTGGCAAAAAAAAATGAAATAGAAACTCCAGGGCCCTGCCCGAAGCCGCGGGGTGTCCGGAGGTCAGGTTCCAGCAGCCCCGAAGCAGCGGCAGAGAACAGCGGGGCTGGGTGGGGAATCGCTCCCCTGGGTAGCTCACCGGTGATGGCTGGTCCCCGGGGTCGGGCTGCGCAGAGGGGGCATCCCCCAGCAGGGAACGGGGGGCTCCAGGGTCCCAGCACTGCAGGCGCTCGCTCTGAGCTCCCAAGCAGCAGAGAAGCAGAGAAGCAAACTGGTAAGCTCCAGTCACAGTGCCAAAGGAAAAGAAAAAAAAAAGGGCAACAACCACACAGCAACAAGTATCTCTCGTCAGAGGGATAGCACCACATGTCCGTGGAGACTAAATCGCCCCCTGGAAGGAANGGGCCCTGCCCGAAGCCGCGGGGTGTCCGGAGGTCAGGTTCCAGCAGCCCCGAAGCAGCGGCAGAGAACAGCGGGGCTGGGTGGGGAATCGCTCCCCTGGGTAGCTCACCGGTGATGGCTGGTCCCCGGGGTCGGGCTGCGCAGAGGGGGCATCCCCCAGCAGGGAACGGGGTGCTCCAGGGTCCCAGCACTGCAGGCGCTCGCTCTGAGCTCCCAAGCAGCAGAGAAGCAGAGAAGCAAACTGGTAAGCTCCAGTCACAGTGCCAAAGGAAAAGAAAAAAAAAAGGGCAACAACCACACAGCAACAAGTATCTCTCGTCAGAGGGATAGCACCACATGTCCGTGGAGACTAAATCGCCCCCTGGAAGGAAGCAACTGTCCTTCTCCCCAGCTCCCGCAGGAAATCTCAGGCTGGCTCTCACCCATCGCAATTCTCCCAGAGCTGGGGGTGGGGGAGCAGAGACCACACCGGACACACAAAGCAAAAACAGAAACAAAAATGGGTATGGGATAAAAAACCATCCCCAAGACAATCTGCCAGATAATATCCATTATCTACATTCATGCTATAAAATCAACAAGCAGGAATGACCATTTTGGCAAGTCTATCACATAACATCATTGCTTATATTGGACATACTAGAATAAGAAAAACATTTAAAAATAAAAATAATCCAGTCTTATTAAATATACACACTCAAACCCACTCTTCTAATGGCATTTGACTCACAGAATTTCAACCCATCTGTCTGTTATTCTGAATGGTGAGTCTTGTAGCAGTTGCTGGCTTAACAGCACCATGTAATTCGAAGTGCTTTGAGGTTATCATGCGTCACGCAGATGGTGTTAGAAGGGTTTGAGTCAAAAGAGCAGATACAGTAATAGCAGGTCCGGGCCTGTGCAAGTCTACATCTCAGCTCTGCTTTGTGAATGATTTTCTACATAACCCAAGACAAGGACCAGATGACCCAGTAGTCAGTCTTTCCTGAGTGTTTTCATTTCCTTTTTTCTTTTTTCTTTTTCTAATAATAATAATGTTATTATGTGCTGACATAAGTCAATTCTCTTACCATTGTCATTAAAACAAAAAAAACAAAACAAAAGCACTCAGGAGAAACTTTCAATTCTGAATGGGTATTCTCTCTCAAGCTGTTCAGCTTTAATCTCTGCCAGGTACCAAAGCCTTTTGACCTCATCTCTATGTCTGTTGCCACACTACTGTCATTTCCCATCAAGTAATTGTTCCTAATAAATGCCCTGCTGGTTATCCTGTTTCTATCCTGAGAATCCTAATTAATCACATATTCATTACTTAGAAGCCACAGCCAGTTAAAACAGCAAGATGAAGGATCTCATTCACACTAACAAGGCCTAATAGCTAATAACACCCTATTACAATCAAGATACATAAATACAGGGTTTTTCTGCATGTTCCACTGTATGCACACCCTTGCACTTGGAGATTGTTTTTTGGAGGGAGACTTGATCTTTTTTCCTGAGATGAAAATAGCAATCACTGGCAACAAGGCAAAATTCGGAAGTTGTGAATGATTTTGGAAATAGGTTACTTGGAGACAGACTGTGAGATTTAAATGACTTGTTGACCCTCTGAATTAGCCTATAAAGAAGAAATATTTCTCCCGGTAGTAGAGCTCAGAATCCTTTTTGCACAAATGATCACAATTAGAAAAGCTTTTAATATAATCAGTTCGGACACCTGTCCAGGTATGCTCTTTTTAAAAAGAAATTTGCAGACAAAATTTCTGTAATATTTGGCTAACAGTTTGGAAGGACATACACACTGCTGGAGAGCAGAAAGGGTTAAGAGTTGTATTTTGACCATGGTAAACATAGAACCTTTTCTGTCTCTGGAATAAGGGATATCTGCTGAAAAATAGTGAAATTGTGAGTGAAATCTTGTTCTCATGGCTTTAAATCTTTTTGTGAGCATTTTGAAGGCTCTTTATAGAGTGCAAAAAGATGGTTTCTTCTAAGATAGCAACAGTTCTGACTTCTCTGAATGTACACCTACTTCTTCTCCGTCTTTGGGCTGTCAATTAAGATCTTAGTTATATCATCTAATTCAAATTTCAAATAGTCCTGAAAGACCTGGCTGGACATTTGCACTTTAACTTGATTGACGTTTGACATGTGGGACTAGAGGAAACTTCACAGATTGGTTAGATGATAAAATTCATCAGTAGAGAGGCAAGTGTTGATTGAAGCATTCCTATTGATTTGATCCCCTAATGTGAATTATTCTCAACCGAAAAAGAGAACGTAGCAGGTAGTTCGGAGTGGCATTTGAACCAAAGAAGCCCTATATTGATATGGTCCACTGTAAATATTCAAGTTATTTTTTAAAAGAAAGTGAAAGCATTGGCATGAATAAGTCTTTGCAAGTCTGGTTATTTTCAGGATCTCTCTTTTGTATTACAAAAGAGAGTTCTTGCTGAACTCTATCAGCATTGCTCCTGAGCCCCTTAAAGATTTGACAAAGCATGTCTTTACTTGGCAGGTTTTGCCTTTATTTTTCCTCACGGATTTTCTTGTGGTTACTTCTGCCTTCTTCACTCCAGAAAGAAATTCATCTTAGCACTTGAAAACTCTTGTTTTCCTCAAACTACTGTGTTTGAATTTCAAATTCAGATGAGCAAACATGATGACATGACACATGACATGTCCTGTATTAAGTGCTCTCAGGAGCAGTCTACCACCTGGTACCAAGCCAAACCTCAAGGCTTGTTCTGCTTTGCAGTGACTGGCTTTATTTACTGATTGCTAAGGGCTCTTCATGCTCTGAGCTATATGTAGTTGTAGAAAGAAATGTAAATTCCCTTCTAGTAGAAATTTGTAAGAGCAATGTTCAGTTCAGCCTTTTTTTTTTTTTCATAATGCTCTTTCATTAAAATTAAGAAAGCGAGATAGAATTTAATTACTCACATATAGATCTCTATTTTGGAATTTTTGTTGACATTTTGAGCTGTCCTGCCACCTTCCCAATCCATGGCTCTTCTGGGATTTTTGGGCATAAGTGTGGTAGAATAACCAGTTTTCCAAGAGGGCGGGCAGAGGATGTTTCTGTGTTCCCTGGGCTTCATGCAAAGCCAATGGTTCATTCCCTTTTTGTCTTTTGAATGAACACGATATTCTTAGAGCTATAGAATATCCTGAATTGAATGGACCCACAAGGATCATTGAGTCCCAACTACCCCTTGAATCTGCAAGTTCTCTTTTCACATCCTAGCCACTTTCATACCTCCTGTTCCAAAATTTTCAGCATTTTGGTTCTAGTTATATGTAATTGTGGAAGGGTAGAGGATAAAAGAGGAGAATCTACGGCTCTTAGCAGAGCCAAGTCCTTTATGAGAGCTGGGCATCTGATTGCCAAGAGCTGTTTAAAACTCCAGCAACGTAAAAAGTAGATGATTGTGTGGTATATATGTGACAGCAGAAGAGACCCTGGGAGTTTTTGAAACGCTTAAGCAATTCATAAAACATGCGTAGATAGTTTTTTCCCAGCTGTTAATTAGCTAATCAGTTTGAAGTAATACCATGATTCTTATTATCTAATGGCAACAGCAATAGGGGTGAATCAAGTGAGGTCATATGTCTCCCTAAATTTCCTGGTTACAAGTGGTCAAGGTTTATTTCCAGCACACACAGAATTATGTTTTCTTTAGGCTTCTCCTGCACCCAAGCACTCAGTTAGCCACAAAGAATCTGAACGTTTGACAGAAAGTCAAATGACAGAAAGTCATTTTCCCATCACAGTTGAATACATTCAGTAGACGCAATGAATTGAGTTTTAATTGTCTGTCAGCCGCTGCTTTTGTGGTTAAGCAACAATGTTTAAAGAATGTTTTAATTAGGAAACCTGCTTGCATGAAATGTCTTAATTTATGAATACTTTTTATGCTTAATTTCCACCTTGGCCTCCCTTTTTATTAACAGGCTTTCTCTGCTCCCAATTTTGTGCCTTGAGGTGTGTCATAGCAAACAAACAGTAATGTCATCATTTATGTTAAGATGACAGGATATTTTGAAAATATTGTAGAAAAAGTTTTTAATATTTAAAGTTTAACCAACTGATATCAAACACTGTGTACTTCAGTCGCTATAAGTAAGGGAGATCTCACATTTAATTGGCCTCAATTACATTTTTTACTCCCTTTCCTCCAGCTTGATATTACCTACTGTCTGAAAGGCTGGAATGGAGTTTTTTCAACCCGAACATTTCTATCTTGTAAAGCTTTCATTTCCTTAACTTCACTATCAAATTTGTTTCCCTACCTTCCAATTAATTATTAATTTCAGTCTATATTCATTTGTTGTTGTGTGAAAACAGTGAATGGAGAATTGAGCTGAGAGAAAAAAATCACTTCGTTCAGTTTATTTCTCCACAGTTCCATAATGCAGTATAATAAATATTATGTTTAGAACTGCAAATTAAAATGTTATTTGGTGGAGGGTTATAATTATTGTTTCTGTAGAGATAAAGTGCTTGTGAAGCAGTATGTTATTTCAGTATGAGCTGTCTTTCTCTTCTGTCCTGAGAAAGTCCAGTCCAGGCTGAAAGACACATATGTATTATAAATTTCATAAAAGATGCTGCAATAATTAATTTTAATAACAGAAAGATAGGCTTTGAGTACTGAATGGAGTGCTGAGGTAAAACATACTGTGTGGTATCACACATGGTAATATCTGATACAATGAAACCATTTCCAAATAGTATATGTAACTTATAATTTTTTATGTTTAAAGAAGGCCCGCCTCCATCTCCCACAAAGAGCAAAGAAGAGCAGCCTGAGGACCTGCAGGATGATGCTGAAGGTAGGTGGTCTAACAGCTTCTCAGGGCTATTCATCAATTCACATTTTGAGGAAAATGGTTTTTTTAAATTTTTTGGAAAGAACTGGAAAACTTTCAGTTAAGAATGCTCTTTGCACACACTTTGAGAGTTCTTTTTGGCCTAGATAAAAGGATTCTGAAGTATATTTCATCCCAAGGTATATTCACAATTACAAATCCTATTTTTATGTGATGGGCTACTGATTATTGCTGATACATCTTAATAAATTGCTGCTGTTTTATCTCTAAGCAGTTCTGACTTTATGTAATTAAAAAGCCCAAGTGTAATCCATGTTGTGCAGGGCTTGGGTCATAGTCTGGTTGGTTAAGTTGGTCAGGTACCTGGTGCTAAACACGGAGCAATATAATCTTCACTTTCCTTTTCTACAAGAAATTTTTGCTGTTTTCCTTTTCACAGTGTTTATGTTTCTAGACCTCACACAGTGTAGTACATCTATCCACAGTTAAAAGTCACAGGTGGTTAACATTATGCCTCTAGTGTTGTTCCTCTAAGGATACTTTCCTCCACTTGAGTCTGCTCAGGGAAGCTGGTCCATGTGTATGGACGTAAACGTGGTCTATGTTGTTCTAAAACTGGATCAAAGTGTATTTTCCTAATCTCTAGCTCATTGGAAGAGTTGTTTATAAGATGTTAACATCAAAGGCTTATTTTCAGAGTGCACAGTTTCACACTGCTTTCAGATATGTGAAAGAGCAAAACACCCCAATGCTGAAGAAATTCCCCTTCTGTGAAATAGTTAGAAGGATGAACCTTAATCTCTAATCCATGACAGTTCCTTATCATGGATTCTTTTTGACCTAATATTCCTCAAATGACACATCTCATTTTGCACCTCAACCAGTGGCTCCACAGTCTTCAGCATTCTGACCTAGCACCGTGCATTCAGCTCCTAAAATATTCCTGACTAGGGTATCGTGTGAGTCACAAAGAGCAGAAAAGTGTTAACATCTATCATTTTAAGTAACTGCTAGTAACATCCTGTCACTAACATTGTGACTGGTTGTTAAGGGCAGGTCGTTAAAGCAATAGCTGTCATCACCTGGAAGGTGTGGAGGGACCCAAGAAATTTCATCACACCTGAGCGTCTCCTTTCGTGCTGCACTGAACCCAGATTAAATTAAAATACCAATTTTATGTTTGGATTAGAGAATTCAGCGATGACAAACCACATGTCCATTTGAATGTGGGCTAACCCACAGGTGGGATCGTGGTGACGCTTTCAATGTTCCTAAACAGGTGGAACAATAGTTGTTTTATGATATATTCTTACATGGAGTGTGGCTAGAAGTTTTCTTTGTATCAGTATCTTGAAAAAAAGAAAACACAAAATGAAAGGAAAAGTATTGTCGAACTGTAAGGTTTTCCTTCCATTCAAAAATTAACTGATGTTGTTTTCACTCTTTCTGTGGCTCCCTAGACACAGTTTCCTATTTCTCTGTGCCTATCCGTTTTTCCCAGTGACCTACAGTTCGCTTTGTGAAGCACAAATTAATGTGTTGGAGGGACAAAGTAAACAGTATGGTAATAGAATTATTGCATTACTCTTGAGCTGTAAAATGCCTGAATTCCTTGAATTTGATGCCACACAGTAGATTTTACTGGTGCAGAATTGAAGTCTGTGAAACATAATCACTGCTGCTGGATTTAATATAGCTGGTGGCAGATGCCCCATCTCCTAGGCAGGAACCGAACCTGTAATGTTTAGGATTGAAAGTTCAAATTTAGCCTTGAGAGTTGTTGTGATGGAGAAAAGAATAGGTGATTAAAGTGTTTGCTGAGGGGCCTGTGGAGAAACCTGGATTGGATTTCTTTGGCATTACCTGTGCCTCTGGAAGAGGAGACAAGAAGTTGGGATCCAGACACTGAATTCCTGTCAAGTTGCCAAGTGGCTGGAATCTAATGTATCACACACCTGTGAGCCATTTCCACTGAAGTAAATGGGATTTGCACACATTTGTCTGAGAAGGGGATTTAGTTTCTTCTGGTCTAATTATTAGCTGTTGGTTTTGACAAATTAAAAGAACTTTTAATGGGGAGCCGTGAAGATTATGAAAGTTCTGAATATGTGACATGAACCACAACTACATGTCTGAGTAATTTTATTTAGGTGGGGTTTGTCTTTACTTCCAAAAAGCTAGCTTTTTTTTCTTTTTAAAAGAAAAACTGAGTAGCTAATGCATATAAACAATCTTGAATAAAACAAAACAAAGGCAAACACTGCCTGAGGTCAACTTGGTTGAATTTTCCTTAGGGTAAAACTGAAGTGCTTTGTGGTTTGGTGTGTTTAAACTTTGGAATAACTCACTTTAAGTACCCCAAGTTTTAAAAAAGAAAAAAAAAAAGAAAAGAAGAACCTACCCGAAATCACCCACACAAAAAAGTAAACAAATATAAAAAACAAATCCCCACAAAACAAAAAAACAAAAATCCCCAGAAGCCCAACCCCTACATTTTATCAATAAAAGCAAGTCCAAATTTAACATAGGGTATTATTTTCCCCTTGGTAACATGACCAGCTATAAAATATTTGACAAAAATACACTGAGACATGGGAAGAACCCGATGTATCTTCCTCTGCTTGGTTGTGAGTGTCCTTTTAGATTGAAGATGGGACTACAACTTGCAGTGATAGCAGCCTGGTGCCTGCCCTCGTGGCAGTCTCTGAAACCTATTCCACTGAGTTCAGCAATATTTCTGCTGTAATATTTTTCTCCAGCTCACCGGGCTGATTCATTGGCTAGAGGTAATGGAGCAATATCTTTTCAGTGCATGTAAAAACCTCCATGGAAGATTGGGGAAAGTAAGCTCCTTTATTATTACCCTCTTTGCAATCAAGGAAAGGCGAGTAAGTGGCTGTATGTAAGGAGCTTGTTTTGCAGTGAGCTAAAATAAACACTTGACATGCTAATGAAAGCAATCTTATACTGAACCACTAAAGTATTAATGGTGTCTGTTATTATGCTATTAGATATATTGTTCTTTGCCTCCAGACTGTTGGTAGAGAAAAGTAAGTGTGAGCTGCACAGCAGATTCTTATGTCAGTGATTGTATTCCATAGATTTTCACTGCAGAGGTATTTCCTGTGAAAATGGATAGAGTAGGAAACATCATTTACTCACAGGTTCCCTGCAGTATTTCAGGTTTGACATGTGCAAACATGCCATATAATTTTCTTCTTTTTTGTTCTTTTTTTTTCTCCTGCCACTTTCCTGCTTCCTGGGAGAGTAAGAGCAGCCAGAGATAATTTTGCCTTTCCCTCAGTCAGGTGCATGCATTGACTGAGTGATTGTAAAGTGTCAGGTGAACAAAATATGTTTGGTACTAAACAAAACATACGCACACCTTCTTCAGTAGCTTCATGACACAGTCTTAAAGTGGTTACATAGACAAAATGGCAGTGCTTGTCACAGCATAGCAGACATGAGTTGGCACAAATGCCACAGTCACCCTTCTCATCCTACTTGTTGTCACCCAGCGAAGGCAAACCATTTATACAAAAGCCTAACAAAACAAAAATTTAAAATGTTCCTCGTTTCTCTTACCTACCACCCCATGTGTCCTCCCATATGTAGTGAACAGCATGGTGTGTGCAGCAGGGAGAAGCAAAACTGTTTGCCCTTTTCTTCTTTATGGGATTTCTCAGATATGAAGCAGAGCCTGCCGAAGTGCTGCCCCATCCATTCCCTCCATGGTCTGTGTGAGATCAATATTGTATCAAAGATGAGTAACACATTTAGTAACAGCAGCACAAATGCCTGCTTTTTCTCTTCCTCCAGCAGAAAAATAATCAATCCATGCAGCAAAAGCCATTTCCTTGCCCTCCTTCAAGACAAGAGGTGGAGCTCTGGAAGTTGTCTTACTCCAGCTTCTCTCATAAGCTGCTCCCCAGATGAATGAGCAGATTCCTCCTGATAGATTGATAGGCTGTTGGTCTCCCAGGATCACCTGTGCAAGGAGCAGGTCTGTTGGAGTTATCTGTCCAGGACGAACTTTGTCTGCTTTCCATTCACTTGGTGGGAAGGAGAACAGATTGATGAATAAGCCAAACCACAAAGTTCAAAATGAACACAAATCACCTTTAACAGAGTTGATAGTGTTGGTTCCTTTGCCTGATGGGGTCATCACAATTTGGCCTCTTGGCTTTCAAAGGTAACATCACATGTCTAAATGTTTTGTCAGAAATCCAGGCGCAGCAGCTGGCACCTGCCTGACTTGGTGGATGCTCTGTCCATGAGAGATGTCAGTCTCGCGATTGAAATACACAGCAGAAATGAGGCAAAATAAAACTGCATCTTATCTCGACATCTCATTGGTCCAGCAGGTCATGGCCATTCAGTAGGATTCTCACCAAGAGGGAGACACCCTGGCTCCTCATCCCTTCTCCCAGAAAAGTTTTTGTGAAGTGGTAAAAAGTGCATAGTCTTGGGACTAGAAAATAAACGTCTGTTTACGGCTTAATCCTCTAATTGTGAGATTAATATAAGACTTCCCCTTCCTGCTTCTCCTTTATATGCCATGAATTTTGCAGCTGTGCTGCTCACTCCCTAGCTTCATGGAGAGGGATCTAGTGTATGCACCCACCATAGTCCATGGCACTTGGCTTGTGCAACATCCCTCCAAGGTGGGCTCAATCCTCTCTGGAGCTGGTGGGATGCACACAGTAGCTGCTCTTGCCATTACACAGAGGTGTTCTAAGCATCTCTTCTGAGGGTCTTCTAACACTGTTCAGGCCTGATTTATCTCTCTTTAAGGCATGAATTAATATTATCTAGATTTGACTTCTAATTAGTTTTAATATGTGCTGCAGTTTATAGCAAGGGGTTCTTTTATCCCTTGATAAATTGTAGCTACATTCCTACTTTGCATCCCATGGGGCAGTCATATTCTTCAGTAAATTTCTGCTCCAATCATAATCTACTAAAAATGGACATCAAGACACATAATTATACTTCAATAAACACAGTCACTTATTCAGCCTTAAAAGTGCTGCTTTTTATTAAGATGGCTTAGAACCGACTATCTTCTTTTTGCCACCAAACCTAATCCTTTAATAAAACGTTAAATGAAGTTAAAGTACTACAGAAGAAATTCCCCGGGAAGGATGTGTATCAAATATGTCTGTGAGACGTTTCACCTTAATGCAGATGGGTTATATTTAAAAAGTGGCAATTAACCTCTATCCACTGTGGTTGATAGCTTCTCTTTTCGTTTCCGTTTTGAAGTCCACCATCTGTCCTGACTGATTACAGCTTTCAGAATATTAGGTGATCACCTTGCACTTAGCCAGGGGTAAAATAGGATGTTATCTGTATTTTCAGTTGTATTTTCTCTCTGAGCAAACATTTCTTAGAAGATTCTTTTCATCGGTGAAGTGGCTTCTGCTGTTCCATTAAATTGCCGTGCAGTGGCTGTGCAAAACTGGGAAAACGCAGCTCATTTTGGCCTCCACAGGTGATGTGCAGTCCTGTTGTGCTGGCCGTTTACCCATCTGGGTTTCTTTTAGCAACTGAATGTACGTCTGTGTAACAACACCAGGAAGACACTTGCAATTCCTGGTTTTGCCCTGAATGCTTCGGAGTAGATTGTCTTCCTTCTGAGACGAGCTAAGGTGCAAAAGACTAAGTTACTGGGATGACTAATGCAGTGTTGTCAGAGGAGAATTCTACATACTGACACACCCTGAGGCACCTGCAGGGGGCTCATCTGTCGAGGAATTCATTGTTCATTTATAAGCGTGGTGTGAATAACAGTAAACCATCACGATTGTTTGGGTCCAGTGCAGGAGATGCGGCTGGTCCCTTCATTCCAAAATACTGATGCCAAATAGTCCACGGTTTTGATCGCATTTCGTGTGGGTTTTTTATGAGTGTAGTCTTCTCTGTGGCTTCTTTGTCTGTTTCTTCAATTTGTGAAAAATCAAAATAGGTCTCAAGTTTTATTTTGACTGTGGCTTGGAAAAGAAGCCATGTGGCCGTCCCTCGCAGTATGTAGTTACTCAGGCCTTAGGCACACTGTAAAAGTATGAACAAAGAGTAAATTTATATAGTAATGATAAAATTTGTGGGTTTATTTTGCACTTGCCCTCGTGGGGTCATTTTGTTTCTCTGTCTCTTGGATAGGACTAATTGTAGGGCCGAGAGTCGGGGCTTCTTTATACTGCTGTGAACTCTGCACCAACTAACAGGAGCAATTTCTGTCCCCTTTTATACACTACAAGAACAGTGGTAATACTGTGCAGCACAGTGTGTGTATTTTTTTGCATCAAAATGCCAATTCTATCTTCGTCCTCTGCACAGACTGCCTGTGACATCTAGAGTGTGATATCCATCCGTATTCTGGTTGTGTTGGTCAGCTCAAGCTTCCAGGAGATGTCTCCCTTCATTTGTTTTGAACCATCACAGGAATAGTGATGCTCAGCATCTTTGGCAATGAAATGTTCCATGTCCCTTGCCCAGCACCTGCATTGCACAATCTGAGTCAGTGGAGAGTTTACACCCAGTGAAAAGCCAGGTGAGCTCAATGTTCCCAGCAGTGAGTTGAGACAAACCAGCAGTCTCCTGTCTTCCCGGGACTTAATCTGATGCTGTAGCTGTTGTCCCCTGGTTCTTCCGCAACCAGGAGAGGTATGATGAAGCTGAGTTAGTTGTCTTGTGACCCACAGAAGAGTGAAGCAAGGGGAACATGCGCGGTGACTTCAGCGGGCTTTAGCCAATACTCTTTTATTTCTCAGGATGTTAAATAGGTGAAATACAATAGTTTTATTTTTAACCTCTGAGATAAGCCACTCAAGTTACAGTTTTGTCATTCTTTTCCCACACTCCTGGACAAAATGCTGCATGGAAATGAAACCGTGTTATTTATTGGACTGACAGCTTCACTGGGCTGGGTGCATTCACAGTAGCATGGTCAGGGCTGCATCTGCAGCGTGGTGATTTGTTGAAGCAGCACAGAGGAAAGAGTCTCATAACTCCATTAAACAATTACTGCAGATAACTCATTACTAACCCTTCTTAAAATTTACCCCAAAGGGGTTATATACAAGTAATGATTAAAACTGACCTAAATCATAATTTAATTAAAAGAAATTCAAATGAAAACTGAAAATGTTCAGCAACCTCAGGCCACCACGCTAATGATTCACTTTAATGCGTTTGTAGTTCTGCAATAATGGCCTTTGTGTATATGTGCTTCTTGGTTTATATCTGATATTATTTTACCTCTGGAATAGTTTGAAAATGGTTGCAGGCTGTATGATCTCAAGTGCCTACATGGAAGTACATGTGCTTTCTTCTCACATTTTAGGGGTTTCAGTGAAGCCAGCATATCTACTTGTGTGCAGAATGCAGATCAAGGCCTATATTTTTCATTTTCTCATTAATTAGTTTCTCTGCTATACAATAAGGACCTCCATGTCATTAGTATGATTACCATGGCGCTATTTCTGTGCTATAAAAAAGATAGTTCAAAACTGGAGTCCCTTGTCTGACAGATCTTGGTTGTACCTGCATTTGTTTCAAGAAAGAAGCACAGGTCAGACCAATGGAGAAATGCCACAGTCACTGGCCATGCAGAGAAGCAGAGGATGCTCCTGGACTTGTGTGGGAGAGCCATTCAGAGATGTAACAGGATCGAACCTGGTGTCCCAGGATGTGGCACCTGCACAAAATAAGATGAAAGCTTCAGGTGTTGGTCCTTTGTCACTTTTATTTCTACCCCAGGAAGGAGAAGGAGGTTTGAAGAAGCCTTCTTCTGAACGTTGACACCCTATGGGTGATATAAATACGGCTTTCTCAGTAGCAAAAACAATTTTATTATTAATAGCCTCCTGTGTTCATGAATTTGACTTGATGATCCTTGTGGATCCTTTCCAGATCAGGATATTCTGTGATATTCATTACAGGGGTAGAAATGGACTGGTTTGTACTGGTTATGCAGAATTTCTTCCTTTAAATAAAAGAATACAGTATCTGTAACTCTGTTTTCTTCTGAAAAATGTCTTTTTGCACCAGTTTTTGGGGCACCGACTTCAGCCTCACCTCTAAGTACATCGCCAGCTGCTTGTGAAGAAAGGTGCTGCTGAAGAGGAGTAGGTGTGCGAGCAGACCTAGCACTTCCTGAGCTCCAAAATGGGAGGAGCCAAGAGGCCAGCAGGCTGTTAATATTTTTGACTTGCCATGTTTGTCACAAGAACAGTGGAAGATGTAAGAAGCCACATGTTCCCAGGCTCTTGCAGAGAAAATGTGAAGAATGCTAAAACCTGCTCCGAGGGTTTGTCTCCTGATCTTTCATCGGGATCTTGTCCCAGCCCTCTCCTGTCTGACACCTGGCTTATTATTTATCACATTATCTGCTTCATTTGGGGGCTGCCACTGCAGCTGGCCCCTCACCGTGCATGCTAAATGCCTCTCCATAACAGAAAGTGGGCAGGCACGCCTGGAGAATCCTCTTTTCTGGTGGAGTTAGAATTGCCACTTGCTCTGCCAGCTTGCTGAGCGTGCTGATTGAGCCTCGTTTAGCCTCTTTTCTACCAAATATACATTTGGGGAAGGGGAATGGGTTTTTTTGATGACCTCAAAGAAAATGCCCAGGGGAGACAGCAAGAACCTATCAGGCGGTAGTCAACTTGGCAAGAGAAAGCAGAATAGATGGACAGAAGTAGGTATTTTAGTGTCTGATGTGTTTATTTTGTTTGTACGGTGCTACTGTAATCCTCAAACTTCTATTTTTTTTCAACTGACTGTCATGCCAGGGGGGAAAGAAACAGATGTTCCCATTTGTCTTGTGATGTGGCTCAAAATCATTTACATTTTCTGGCCTAAAATGACACGAGATGTCATTTGCCACTTTTTGTATCTCCTTTGGAGTGAGTGACAGATTGCTGTTCAATTACCAGCGTAATAGAAAAGCAAATATTGTGAGGACAGCTTTCACCTAAAGGAAATGCAATCACTGATTGCTGCAGTAGCGGGAAGAGAAGGATGGCAGATACTGTAGCAGCCATCCAGTGCAAAAGACATTTTTGTTATAAATAATGTCATGGAGAAGACTCAAGGAAAATGTACTGGCTCTGGCTTTTCTGCCTGGAGAAAAGGAGAGCCAGGGGTGAATAAAAATATGGTGGAAAAATTGTCTCAGTACTCTTGTAAAATATATTTCCAGCTCTTTGCCTTGAGGACGTCCTCCTTAAAGCCTTTCCATTTGCTCTGGACCCAGTTCCAGGGGAGAGCCATAACTGCAGAAAGACTCTTCATCAGTCAAAGACACTCAGTGAGAGACTCATTAGCAGGGTTTTTTAAAAGTGGAAAAACCTTTTTGTCAAAGACTTTGGGATTAGTCACTTCTCCACTCTATAGTTTGCTTTCTTATTGGTGTATTCATGCTCTGCTTCCTTCCTTTCTCATGAGATTAATAGATACTCTAGGCCAAGCACAGCTTAACTATTCATTCTGCAAGTCATTTACTTGAGCATCACTTGTCCAGTCTTAATTTTTAGCATTTCCTTTTCTCTATTTCTGCCAAAGTCACTTGCCTGGCACAACTCTTACTGTCAGTACACTGATCAAGACGAATTTTCGTGTCATGATCCAGTCAGTCTATTGGATTGGGTCAGAGTACAAGAGGTGAAGTTTCTGCTCAAAGTCTTCTACATTTTTCTTTCTAAAGGAACAAAATGAAGTGAAAACATGTTGAGAATCTTGTAATTTATGTTCTATCAGACTAGTTCTAAACAGTGAATGTCTGGTGAAATAATACATTTAGGACTGAAAAAATCCTAAAACATCCTAAAATGTTTTATCTGATAATCTGCTGAACCAGATGATCATTTAAACTTTCTCTTGTAGTTTAGGTTTTCTCTGAGTGACTTAAGCAAGAGGTATAGTTCCTTGGCAATAAATATGAATGAACCCTTGAAATACCTGGTTTTAGTCAAATAAGTTGTGGCTATAGTCGTATTAATGGATGTAGAAGCAAGCGCCATCTGGAAATGGAGTTTTAAATTGTGAATGCAGTAAGGTAATGGCTGAAATTAATTTCAGTGACATATCAGTAGTTACATTTATGCCTGGCCTGCTTTTTCTGGTTGTAAAGTCTTTCTACATAGAGTGACACATGTTACACTTGACCACAATTGAATCCTTGAAGCTTTGGCACTGCTCATTTCACAGTGATGCAATAATCTCTTTGGGTCTGACCAATTGGTAAAGATTTTTCAAGTGCCACTGCACTGCTGTGTTACAGGATTGTCTTTATTTATGAATTGCTTGCTGCATAGCTTGATGGCGCCAAGCCTGTGTTTTGAAAGAAAAGGGGTGGGGGAGAGAAAAGTTTATCCTCTAGTACAGCTAACTTTCTGTTTTGCATGTGGTCCTCCTGTTGTGTGTGGACAGGCAGAACAATGACTTTGAAAACAATACCTTTTGATTTCAAGTCAGGGAAAGAAAAACCCTGCAGGTTTTGTCATGCCATTTTGGTCATCCACATAACATGATTTTTTACAGGTTAGAAGCTCACCAATGTGCTAAGAAATCGTAATGGCAAGTCATCCATTAAGGTTAGAATTCCTACAAAGAGTTACCAGGAGGGCAGGAAGCCCAGGTCCCCACTGATGGCCATCAGCCGCACCCTGCCCACCTCTCTTGTCCCTGGTGAGGGCTGTCAAGTTCCTGCTCCATCTCCTGAGAGCGGCTCTGTGCAGGGCCAGCCTTGAAAATAGTTCTCCACTAGTCCCATCTGCTGGATGCCAGGAAGAATTGCCTGCTGGAAAGAGGGAAAGCATCATAGCTCAGCCTTTATATATTAGCTGGGTGCAGTGTGCCACCAGACATACATCTGCCTGTGGAAAATACGTGCTCTCTCTGTTTTCCTTCCATCCACCTAATCACACTTGGACCTCTGCTGTTCCCATCACCATGTTCCGTGTGTTAAGTAAAAGCAAGGTGGCCGATGCAAGGAACTTTAGCCGTGTTGCTTTAGAGAAGCTCTAATCAGAAAACCTGGCAGCCAGCAAAGATCACAGCAAAAAAATATGTGTATCATTATCAAGACATTTCCAGGCGTGGGAATGAATTTCCCTTCTTGCAATGTATATGCTCAGCAGTCAACTTTTCAAATACCTCCTTAAGGGTGGTACTCAGCCGTTCTTATGGTGCTGCAAAGAAGGGAGCATGGCCGTGGCATCTGATCCAGCATGCAGCTCTGCAGCCTCTCGTGTTATTATGAAGCTGAAAGAGCCTTTTCCATCCCTGAAAACAGAGAATTTCTGATGTATTTCTAATCAGGGCAATCAAAGTTTAAGAGACCCATAGATACTTTTCAGGGTATTACCTGTTCTCAGTGGTTATTTGCTGTTTGGTACCCGCCTTCCGAAAGGGAGCTGGAGGGTGGAAAATGCCAAATGAATGTGAAGTAGTGGAGAAAATTGAGAATGAATGTGAGTGTAAAAAGGGGAGCAATTCATTCAGTCCTAGCAATTTTACTTTGGCTTGATGTATTCTCTTCATTACAGCCATTTGTGATGCATTTTTATACCTTACATTAAGTGGCATTGTGGCTTTTACTTTAAAATTCAATTCAGTTGATTCTTACCTTCCACAGGCATTGAAGTAAGTTCTGCTGGTCAGAAACACAGCCACTTCAAGGATACTGTTCAAATATTACTGGAGGAAAATAATCCTAGGAAAAAAACCTCTTTATAAAATACACAGAAGTTCAAGCAACAATTTCATTTATTGCACACTGTGTTTAGGGAAACATCCCTTTATTTGGTATTGTTATTTCCAGTGAGCCTATTGAGATAAAATCTATAATCCTCATCTTGAGATATAAAGACTGGTTTAAATGTAACTGGTCCTGTTGGCAGGTTTTTTCAGCTTACCTTTACATCTCTTCCCTTTTTATTACAGTGCTTTGCTGGAAATTAGAAGTTTGTGCTAAATTGGTTACAATTAATATTGCACTTCTCCAGTTACCAATGAAAAGATGTATCATAAATAATTTTTATGTGTTTTTCTCAATAGGTGGTAGTGGCGCAGCGGATAAGCAAAACACTGATGAAAGTAAGACCCAGAGCCAAGAATCAGGTTTGTGCCCAGTTTCTTATAGACCTCTCTTAGGTTTTATCCACTTTGGTGAACAATAACCTTAGTCAGTGCTTTTGAAGGGGAATGTTTGTACATTTTCACCAGATTAGCTCAGGTTTTAAGCAATTCTCCCATTAGAGACCGAATCTTCATTCATTATGAATGAATGTGTTGCAGTGCAGGAATACAGACCCCTCTCCAGCTTACCAGCTCTATGTTCTCCCTTTAAGGTGCCTAATCTAGCTAATCCTCTCACAAGGAATAAGTAATTTTTTTTTTTCCCCTCTTCATAGAATAGAAATGAGGGAAAGAAATTTGGGGAAGAAGGAAGTAAGCAGCAGGCTCCTTTTGATGAAAACTCAACTCCTGAATATTTTTTAAGGGTATATTCAAGTTTAAAAAATTGTCTACACAAGTCACAGTGGTTATGAAGATTTAAATCTGTAGAGAAAAATATTACTTATGCTGCGAGTGAATGTCAGAGTTCACAAGTGGTGGGTTTTGCAGGTGACATGCTTATAAGTTATATAGAGTTCAGTATGTTGGAATACAGTGTCACTCCGTGCTCACAAGAGATTTTTTTATTTTTCTGTTTATGGTTGTATTTTTCGTGCTACACAACTCTGTTCCTTGCAAGAGACAGGTAGAATGAATTCGCTACCAAAAGGCCTGAAATGGCAATCAAAATGTCTATCTATTCCCTTATTTCTTAAGTATTTATTTTACTGTAATATTGCATGTAGCACACTGCTTTTCTCATTTGGTTAGGATTTATGGCTTTTCTCATTTGGTTAGGATTTTTTTTTATTGTAGTACAGAATGTCCCCTAAACATATTCAAACCAGAGAGAATAAAAGGGTTTTCTTTGGAATTTCTTGAGCTGGAGGTGGCCAGTCACAGCAGATAAATTTAGAGGGCCTGGATTCCTGTCTTACCTGATTTGCTTCCTGCATTGTGGTGATGAGAAATCCACTGGATGAGGGTCTTCTTTTCATCCTATGCATTGGCCACTATGCAGGTAGAAGGACAACTTTTCTCCCTGCCTTCCACAGGTCACTCGTCTGCAACTGAGTGTTAATATCAGATATTGCCTGTATGTGCTTGAAGTCCTTCTGTGTTTCATGTCCTTTTTATCACCTCTTCTGTATGTCCTCATGCGAGGCAGGCAGTGGGAGGTGAAGCCAGAAGCACATAGTATTACAGAATAAAATAGATTCCCAGGGACCTCAGCAAACTTTATCCTCCCCAAGATAAATGCATGGTGGTGTTTTGTAAGTGCTGGAGGGCAGCCACAAATCCTTTCCTGTTTTTTTCACCTTCATGCTAGTTGTATTTTAAACAGGCCAAGGGGACCAGGGAGAAGAATGAGTTATTCCATGTGAATTGAGATTCTGTTTTGAATCTCTGACTAGACAGGGGGATATCTTTTTCCAAGCAATTTTGAGCTTTTAACTATACCAAGTACTGCTTGACTGGTAGCTCACCTAAGAGCTAATACTGCCCGGAGCTCCTGGCTCCAGTTGCAGAGGTTCCTGTTAAACCCGACTGTAGCATCTGCAGATGCCCAATACAGCCCGCTGTGCTTGTAAGTGATAGTCACTCTGATGGGGTGAGTATTTCAGTTTGATTGAATAAAATACTCCTTTTTTTTTTCCCCGAGACAGTTAAGGAATATTTACCTCTTGAAACTACTACTTCTTTGCTACTGTAGGTGTTTTAAACACACGGTGCTTTTCCCAAAACTGCTTGCTATGACTTGTTGCAAGATGAGCTGTCAGAGCTGGTTTATCAGAGCCGTGATGTACATTCTTTTGCTATCTTGTATTGGTACTCATGTTTCATTATTCTCATGAAGAGTGTCAAAGAAAAGATCCAGACGTTTGAGGTCACAGATCCAGAAAATGTCATACTTTAGGAACGTGGTTTAGGTACATGCCTAAAGATAATGTCATGCCCACTCATAGTCCATTAGTCACCTCCTTGGCCACAGGCAGATGGTGTTACAGGAAAAAATGGTTTGGCTTAACAATTTTCCCTCCTGGTTTACATAGTGACAGGAACAGAGAGGGCCACAATTACCTCAAGTTAGTTACATCCACTTAGTGAGTCTCTGCTGCCTTCTGCTCTATGCATTGCAGAGACAAAGCATCACCAGGAACTTTGAGGCTGCTGCTTTTGCGCCCTTTCTTGGCAGTAGAACATGACCTGATTTTCCAGGGTACACAGCTGTATGCCTAGAAGATTTCTAAATTCTACAAGTGACCACTGTTAGGAGCAATCCCATCAAATGTTTAAGTTCTTATTTGTATTATCTAAACCAAAAGGCATAAATTTCCTCTGAGTGTGACAAATCATATACTTCGATATTGTGAAAGAAAATATAGGACAAAAAATTGATGCTCTATTCTTACCTAGTCCATTACATAAAGATTTGTATATTCTCATTATAGTAAAAAATACCATGATATTATAGAGAAAAGTATATATTATAAAGAAAACTATAGTAGTGGAAAAAACAGTAATAGTCTGAAAAGACTGAAAATTTTTGACTGTGTAGGGTTTTTTTAAAGTCTGGCCTCCAGTCTGTGATCAATGAGCTTCACAGTTAACACACAGAAAAACAACATGGCAGGTGGTTCTGAGCTCTTGTTTCAATCTAGTTAAAAGTACTAAATGGCTATATAAGGAAAAAAATATTGTCAGAATCATCAACGACAAGTCTTTTGAAAGAAATGAAAGTCTAGAAATGAAAATGAAAGCTTAGAAAGATTTTAGAACTAAAAAATTAGCAAGAAAAAGCAGCAGTGAAAGTGAAAACATTTTAAGTTCAGGTACCAGTCGTATCTATTAACTACAATAGTTTTACCTCTGTGCTCTACCATTAAAAAACTCCAAGCTGCAGATTTTTAGGGACTTTCTAATTTCAGGCCTGATTCATGAAAGCTTCTATTTTCAGGAAAGCATTTGCATCTAGTCATTTGGATTCCAGTAGGATTCATGGACATGACTCAAGTTAAGAATTACTTAATTGTTTTTTCTCAAAATATATGGATTAAATGAAAAAAAGAAGTCTCAGAGCAAATAGAACACGAGCCTACCCATGAAACCAATAGCTGTTCCTCTCTCTGTATTATGAGAAACCAAAATACAGATTTGATCTGGCTGTATTGGAATGTTAGTTTACATCTTGCTTAGGGAAGACGATCAGACCAGTAATAGCCAGTGAATGGATGGAAGCCCAGTAAATGAAATTCAGGTCCAATATCTTGTCTCAATAAGGCATAACACTTTTTTTCAGTAAAGTGGTTCATCAGTTTTCTCTTTCATTAATAACTTTTCTTTCATTTCCTTTTTTTCTTATAGATGAAACAAAACCTTCAGCTGTAGCCAGCCTATCATCAGAAGACATTGAGCTGAGTGAGAATAAAGGTACAGATTGGAAATTGTGTTTTGAAATATCTCGTCCCAAGAGGACGTTTCATGAAACTGTTTTTTCCTTTGTCTGGAGATAGCCAAAATCACAGTTAAACAACACAGAAATAGGTAAACGCTTGGATTTTCATTTACAAAAGTCTTTGTAATGAAGTACTTGGCACCACTTATTGTGCTGGTAGGAGAGATGCCACAAATTCCTAAGTCCTCTTGTTACAGAGTTAATACTGAAACATCATACGTGACATATCCAAAATAAGCCCAAAGCTTGGGCTCACTGGGGTGACTCACAGGCATCTAGTTAAGCATGCACATCTATCTCAGCAATATCAGCTCCCTGTTCAGGGCTCTCCTGATGCGGAAAAAGAAAAACGCAATAGCTATAAACACATTGGGAGGAGACAGGAGGAGATGAAGTCATAATAGAGAGGCAGAAAGTAATGTTTATCTTGTGCAGACCATTCTGGGCACTCAGATCATTTAGTTTGTGATAAATATTTAAAAGTGTCACAGGGCCAAATGACAGGGAGTTTAGGAAACAAGAGGAATTATCTAATTTAAATGTTTCAAGCTGAGATTTTTCCTGTGGAGCTGTTGGTTTACCAACAGATAGGAACCAGTACACAGCTATATTGTTTTTGATATTCCTGTGATCATCATGTGATTAATTGCTTGTGCTGGTCTACATTTTTTAGCATTTTTGTGGGGGTACGTCAGGAAAAAGTCTGGGTGATATACAAAATGTTTGCTACTGGTCATCCAAAACAGGAGTGATGCTATCTATAGTAAATACAATCCATCAGTATGGCCTTCAAGAAAGACTAATAGAAAAATTTCATGCATTTTACTGAGATAACATAATTATTAACATCCATTAACTTATTTATTTTAAAAGATTTAATGTTTAATTCGGCATTGCTACTTGACACTCTTCTCATTTTTCTAGATAAGTGTGACAGGGCATGAGATCCTGTCCTTTTGTTCCAAAGCCACGTGCTGGACAGCCCACATGCTTACCTGATTATGTGTTCAAAGCCTTGTGCAGGTTGATTTAAGTGCTCTTTTAACTGATTGATTGATCCTGCAAAGAAAAAAAAGAACCACAAACCTACGCTGGAGCAATAGCTTTTGCTTTTGATACATCACAAATTGAAGTCGTGGCAAGGGTAGTGGAAGGCAGAAATAGTGATGGATTCAATCCCAGCGTGGTTGGTGATTGCCTGTCATTAATTTCTCTTGTTTTGATGACATTTGGCCTGTTTATGTATTCTGTATCTTGAAGACTCCCCATTAGATAGGGGTTTTGTGTGTTTCACAATGTGAGGGTCACAGTGAGGCTTTGGGTTTGGATTTTCCTTTTCTGTCTGCAGTCTGCTGAAGATCCCAACAAATTGGTATTGTTTTGATTGCTTGTTCCTAAAGAAGAAGATGACTGTCTTCTGATATGCTTCTCAGTGTGTAACCCCTCCAGGTTTTTATGCCGTTGTATTAGAAGTCTCTTCTCAGGAAATAAATCATCTTTGTGTGTTAAGTCTCACTTTTCATGTAATGTAGTAAGAGTATATATAGTGTTTTCCCCTCTTCTCTTGAGAGGCTGACAGAAGAGATAGTGCCCTGAGAGATCCAAAGTGCATTATCTCTTTGATGTCCTACCTCTCCTCATAAGTAAGTGGGAAAGCATCTGGTAGGGAAGAAGGAGTGAGACAAACTCTCCTCCATAGATTTTGTTTGTAAAACTGTACAACTTAAAAATAAAAAAAAAAAAATTAAAAAAAAACAGAGAGAGAGAAGAGAAGACCATGTTTTCATATTTGCTTGCTAGTTTTTTTTAATGGAAACAGGAATTTTGAACAGTGAGGCCACCATGGACCAGGCCATGTTTTTAATCTTTATTTCCATTGGCAGATTTTCAGCTTTGCAGATTTTTACTGTGAGGGGGCTGAGGCATTGGCAGAGGTTGCCCAGAGAAGCTGTGGATGCCTCATCCCTGGAAATCCCTTGAACAGGCCAGGTTGGACAGGGCTTTGAGCAACCTGGTTTAGTGAAAGGTGTTCCTGCTGGAGGATTGGAATGAAATGATCTTCAAGATCCATTCCAACCCAAACCACTCTGTGATTCTTCAATGTTTCTACAAGTTTAGATATTGAGTTTTTTAAAAATGAATACTGGTGTTATAAAAAAAGCACTACTTCTTCAGAAATGGCACTTTTACAAAATCCTGGCATTTCTGAAAACAAGTAATGTTCCCAGAATAAATTCCAGCTTTCAAATTGTTTGCCCACTGAGCTAACATGGCTAAAACCTCCAGGTTCTGGAACATACTCATTTCTCTAGTTTATCTTCAACTAAATGAACAGGACATAAAGCATTTAGAGAAATTATGTTTTCCTAGTCCTTTCACCTAATTACTGTGAAAGATTTATGGCAAATAAGTCTAGCTATATTCCCAAAATGCATAGTTTAAACCACTCAGAATAGGAAGTTTCCTGCTATGAAAGTATAAGTCTTTCAGATGTCATCTCACAAGTGAGTGCACCAAAACAAGTATTTTGGTCCAATTAGAGTTGACTAGTAGTTTTTCTGCTTTCCCCCCCGCCCCCTCATATTTCTGGGATTACAATATAGCAAACACATTGACATAGCTCTAAAATGTGGTGATATTCAAAACAGAGCACATCCATCTCTGCTACTATGAAGATCTAGTATTTTTGTTGTAAGTGGGTCCTCTTTATCACTTTCTTTTAAGGAAAAGGGGGAGGATGGGAACATAAAAGGGATTTTCATTATAAGAGTGGGGGACAGTGCAGGGATTATGTTTTGAGGGGCTTTGATTAAAATGAAAACCTCCTGTGATATTGCAAATCTCACATTAATGTAAAAGTATATGTCTTCTGCTACCATAGAAGGGATACTGTCCAGGAAAAAAAGTCCACACAAACTCAGTTTGCACATGGCCTTTGAGCAAACTGAATTTTTTGAGTGTTCATCTGTCTACAAAAAAGCACGAAAAAGGGGAGAACAGTCATATTTCAAGAATATCAGGATTTTTGATGCAGCACTGTAGAGGTATCCTCTTATTCCAGTCTGTGCCAAGTTTCTCTTTCGATTGTCTGCAAAGAACTGTTGCAATTTTACCCTTAAAAACTTGCATGCTTAATTATAATCTCTTGGGGGGAGAGCTGACATCTCCAGGCAGCACCTTCTCCAGTGCTTCATTACTGTGCATATGGGAGTAGATGCTTTATATATGGCATATTTCAAGTGAGAGATTCTTCTTTCTGTGAAGTGTAAGGGCAGAACAAAGCGATTAAAGTCATTACTGTTTATGCAGCAGATAAAGGGCGTATCAGGCAGGCTGCACTCAGTCTGGTATGTCTGTCTGTACAAGACTGTGCTGGGGCTACAAACTCCTTTTAAATTGACCACGTAGTATGTATAGATTGGATTGAACTTGCGATTATTTTTTGTTAAAGAGAGTATGCCTGCGTGCACATGTGTGTGTGTGAGTGTGACAGAGAATGTTCTGCATCTTCATCTCAGTTGCCTCTTCTACCAATTACTATTTAACCCAATTTAATGATTAGACTTTCTGGCAGGAAAATGTAAAAAGGAACTGGATTTAGTACAGGTGAAGCATAACTCCCTACTGTGCAAAGTTTCTGTGCACAATACATTGATTATAATTCATTAGCACTTAATAAGAACTGAATTTTTATTCGAAGGTCAACTAACTTAAATCATATACTAATTAATTTTAAAAATAAAGTAGTGATTAATTATTTCCAGGTGTTCACCAAAGTCTGGGCTTCCATGGGAGTGCCATTGAAAGCAAGTCACTGTTTTTCTGCATTCTCTGAAATGGAGTCAGATTCAGTTGGCTGGAGGGCTTGTGTTTTCAGAAACAGAATTAGGTATGTGACTTGGCTAGGGGTTAGACCTAAAAATTCTCTTTGGGCAACCCAGAAGCCAGTAAGTATCCTGCCTGTAAAATGTAATGGGTATAAATTCCTCTTTGGCCAGCTATAGCTCTCAGTATGGAAAAATCTTGATGTCCTAAAGACATAAATGATTGAGAAGGGATAAATTGAAAGATAGAGCATTTCAAATGCAGAGGAGCTGTGCAAATCGACATAAATTAGTCTTTGGTAAGTGCGTGAAAAAGATTGACTGAAAGGCCAATATGTTCAGAAAGAGGTGTTTAAAATCAGCTCTTAGGTATATATTAAGACATCTAAATGACTGACCTGATTTTCAGAAGTGCTGAGCACTCAGCAGCTACCAATGAAATGTTTTTACTTCACCCTTGGGCTATGATTAGACCTAAAATTTCAGCCTGAAAAATTTCAATTATAGGTAACTGAAAAAGAACCTTTCTTAATGGAAGAGTTTCAACACCCTCAGCCATAGCTGTGGCTTTGCATGCCTACTACAGTGATAACATTTTTCTGTCCCTTGGTTAGAAGGATTCCTGTGAAAGCAAACTGGCTAACACAAGCTAATTTGTGGGGTTTGGGGTTTTTTAACCGGGGATGTCAGCACCACCATCCAACCAGACATTTATTCTCTTAACAACTTCCACAAGGTTCACCTTGAGCTTTTTGTAATGTGGGTTATTCACTTCTTCACATTTAATCTGACCTGAGTTGTGCATCCAGATGGGGTCCAGCCCTGAACTACTCGAGAGGTATTTCTGCTCTACACTTCACCAATACTGGCATCTGCAACAGTGAACACTAATCTGCTTAGCTGGTTTATTTAAATCCTTCTTATTTTTGAATATTAGCTGACCTGGAGCCATTCAGCTGCGCTCCCATCAGTCCAACGTGAGATCCTGCTCTTTCATCTCCTTCCTCCAATCCTTCCCCCCGGACAGACTCTAACCAAGGCAATCAGGTTTTTCTCAGCTTTTTCCTTTCCCAGAGCCCTGTACAACAGGTCCTGCCCCTTATGGCAGGAGAAGGATGCCCACAGTTTTTATACCAGCTGCACCTGGAATTTCTCAGGTGGACAGAAGGTGAGATGCCCTTCTGTCAGCTAGAAGCACAAACAGGTGAGAGAAGTATTCGGTGAATCCCACTTGCAGAGATGAACTGCTTGGTCTATTACCTGAAAACTTGCTAAAATATCTCTACAAGTTGTTGCACCTAAAAAGGTCTGGTTTACCAAGCATTTGTAACTTGGGCTCCAATAAATCTAATCTGTTATAAAGATAGATTAAAATGAAATCTTGGTGGATATAAAAATAACATTTTAAAGTCAAAGCTCAAGAATCTCTTCCTAACTTCTCATAAATCACCATTTTATTGTACTTCATTTTAACATATTTTCCTTGGTTTACGAGGCAAAAGAATACCCTAATCATGTGGCAACCTCCATGCACACCATTACCTGTAATTTTAGATGTCTGCTTGATTTCTTTCACTCTGGAAATATTCCAGTCATTTATCACAGTATCATGCTTAAAAAAATAAAATGCACTGAACCTGTTTCTTTCCTAATGACCAGCATTTTCCCTCTTTAATCTTCTTAGAGCTCCCTAAAACATGGTGATTTATCTATGCTGTGTACAGGACACAGGTGTTTTGCACATTAGAAACTACTCAGTAAATAAGCCATACAGAGAATAGCTGGGGAAGTGAATTTTAAAAGATCATTAAAACCATTTAACATTCAGTTCTTCCCATCTCCCCTCTTCCTTAGCTTTTGCAAAATCATGTTTGAGCAGCATTGCCTTATACAGTCAAAAGAAATAATGAATGGTATGGAAAAGCATGGGGATTTATGCAGGATTTAGACAAAACAGTGCCTGACTATTGGCAGGAAGGTTAGGATTGATAGTTTACTGCAAGCTACATGCTTTTCTTGGAGATGAATTCAACATACAGTTGATAGGAGGAGTGAATATACTTGCAGAGTATTCTGATCAGTTTATTTAAGGCCTAAATATTTTGTTCACAGGTTGTTAAAGACTGGGGCTAATTCCCAGGTGGATTCAAGCGTGCAGTCCCATGAGACACGTGTTTCAATAAAATGGAGGGTAGCAAAGACAAGCACTCCTGACAAGGACACTGCCACTCCAGCCAGCAAGGAGGAGTTCTGAGAGAACTGAGGGATGCTCAGACTTCAAACAGCACTTGAGCTCCTGATGTGCAGTAGATAAATGTGGCCTATCTTTGGCTTATTTATGCAGTTAAATGTCCTGTTTGGTTCATTCATATGTGATGTTAGGAACTGTGCTCCAGTATGGTATCAGAAACACAGATTTTTTTTTTTCAGTCCTGACTGGAGGAGTGTTAACTTTTACAGTCCCGATTTGTACTTACCCAAAGTAAATAGTGCCCAGTGTGTATGTTACCAAAACACTAAGCAATACTGTGCTGTGAAAGAATATCCTGGCTTGGATCCTCTGGTATGACTTAACAGATAATTAACTGTGTTAGGAGAAGATTAACATTGCTTTATGCCATTTTAAAAAATCGGGTGAATAAGAGGTGAACAAAGGCCTTAGGGATGGCCAGAGCTCTTGTAGACCCTGGAATCATATAGGACTATAACACTGGGCTTATGCACAGTTGCACAAGGCTCTAAAGGGCTAAGTGAGCACAGAGGATCAGCTGAGACTGAGGAATGCTACTACCCTACTGAAAACTTGCACACAGAAAGTAGTGTATCATCACTATTTTTATTGATCACTGCCTTTTTTTTTTTTACACTTTCACTTTTGCCTGGCACAGATTTGCTTCATAAATCTAGGTTTATTCCTTTGCTTTATTTTATTCTTGTTAATCCTAAAAGTAAATCTATCTTTGGACCTTTGGCTTGAATATTTAGTGCAATATTTGCATTTGAAAAGAAGGAACCTTTGAAATGGTCTTGACCTTAGGGATTTTGGAACTCAGAATCTGCATGGTAAAACCAATCAAGACAAGTTCCTGCCGCTGAAATAAGACTGGGACACTCTTACAGCTAGGCAGTAACTTCTGTCCATCGTCTGTTATTTTCAGAGACATGCTTTGCAAAAAACAACTTACGAAACATTATCATTGTATATTGCCTGGGATAATTCGGAATTCAGCGCAGTTAAATTGCTTTCTCAAACACTGGAGCAATAGGACAACTGTTTATGATAAAAATGAAAGTTTAACACAAAGTTACAATTCTTTAAGAATAGAGCCCGCGGGACAGACTGCCAGCCGTGCCAATAGGTGGGAATAGCGACGACACCCGTCCCTCTGTGATGCTGCACGACAGACGGTGGCATGATAGGGCACATACGTCAGGCAAGCACGTGGCTTCTTAAAATCCATTTGTTATTGACCACAGCACGTAACTGTGCCTCTGGTGCTGCGGATTGATTTTTGCATTAAATTGGAGTCATTCCTCATTCTGCGAAAGAAGGTGGCACCTGTGAACTGGGATTAAGGGCACCAGTCTGGGAGTATGAAGTATTGTGCAAGAGGTGTGGGATAAGAGAGCTCTAAGGGAGTGACGGGGCAGAGCTGCTTGCGTCTCCCCCTCCCAAAGCAGGTGGTATTATACTTATCATCACTTTTGACTGCTTGAAGGGCTGTGTTTGGGCCCTGGCATCATGGTACTCAAGGCAGAGGACTTCTGATTCCAGCTTTGCCAGTACAGTTCCTTTTACAAGCATGCAGCTGTATCATACAGAAAAAGATATTTAGGGTATGGAGTTACAGGTAGTACAAATCTTGGCTTGTCTGAAATTCTGAGAGCTTTGTCAAAAACTTCAGCAAAGCCAGAATTTCCCTCAATGTGTTTAAAGTTTGCTTGAAAAATTCCCCATAGAATTTTTGTGCTATTCCCATTTTTTTATTAAACTTGGAATTTGATAAAATTCGGATTTCATTTTGCTGCAATTCAGACTGATAAGGGTAATCCTTTGAACCTCATTGTACAATGTGGTATGAAAGACTGGTGCAGTGGTCCACCTGAGAAGAGTGAGTAGAAATTTAAGTTAATGGTAGGGCAAAAAAAAGTGCAGCAGGTATAAAGTTTAGCAAATTGTACATCAGTGAGTTATTCTACTTTGAAACTTGGGTTTTTTAAAATTATTGTCATGCCATGAAAGAAGTAAGAAACTGTGCAGGTAATTAAATATTTGCCTTGGGGGATTATTTGCAGTTAGTTAAAGCCACACAATTTCAGCACATACCTTTCCTATAGATTATTAAATTTGGATCAGATATTAGCTGATGCCTTGGAGTGGCTACCTAGAACAGAGGCTAGACAAGATTAAGAGAAATAAACGTAGGTATTTATTAAAGGCCTTCAAAAGGTACACCTTGGGCAGTCAAAGCCTCCAAGAGGGGCTACACCCAAGATGGATTACAGTCACAAGTTTTTCAGACAATTACAAGTTTGGTTCATTTACATATCAGGGGTAAATCCTCCAATTACAGCTTCAGGTAATGAAGTCATATTCCCCCCAGTTTGCTCCACTCCCCACCCCAATTCACTTTTGTTTATACTTTTTGGGGTCTGAGGCAGTAGGGTGTCCTTGAACTTCAGGCCTAGAGAGGAATTGTTTTGTCTGACCAAAATGTGAAGACAGTTAACTAACACTCTGTATGGAGTTTAGAGTTATACACTAAAGCACTACAGGATTTGAAAAATACAAAAGCTAAAATCCTAAGGCATCATAACAACTCTACTTTCTCACTTATCTATCAGAGATTATTTTTGGACACTTTCAGGAACAGAGTTTTACAGGGGCATCCTTGGGTATAGTGTAAGATTTGCTTAGCTATATTGTAGGGAGGGACCTTCCAAAATTTAAGCCATAGGAACACTGTCCTAACATAATTTATTATCACATTCTGTAGCTCTTTTGGCACTGTCACTTACTCTTTCCATTGAGCAGCATTTTAGAAAGCATCTCACATGGGAACACGAACACTGATTATCTGTTGCTGCTGTTATGACCTGGAGTGGACTTATCCCTGTAGTTTGCACAATGTCCAGTTAGATCAGCACTGGTTTTAACGAGGCTCAAAGAGAGCTCTTTATCCAAATCTGTGTGTGATGAGGATGAGCAAAACTAAATCAAGTGTCTGTACTAATTCAAGTTGCTGTATTACTTGAACGCAGTGGAATTATGCATTATGTATTTCTCCATCCCCATGCAAAAACTGACTGTTGTCAGAAAATGCTGTTTGACACAACAAAATAATGCCCTTTGTTTATGAAGACCCCAGATAGCACAGCAATTGGATTTTCTGCCTTGTAATTTAAGTCTCATTGTGCCACTGGTTCCGAGTATTGCTTTGGGCAGTTCATTTTGATAGTCTGCCCCAAAAAAGAAAAGCACTCTCAGCCACAATAATGACCTTGGGAGTTCTGTTGTCAAGTGACGTGAGGCTAGGATTTGCACAGGGATTTATGGGATTTAATGTTTCTGGAAAGATTTAAAGTTTCTGGAAATCCAACCATGAAAAACTATTATTCTAAATAAATAATAAACCACTTTATTTATCAAATAGGTGGTTCGTGCTCTTTCTCATAGATTTGTGCCACTCCACTCATTAGGAATAAAATTCTTGGTAGTGCAGCTGATTATTCTAATGTATCCTTCCTCAGCAGCTCCTGGTTTAAGGTTTGTACTGCAGGCAAAACCTGCTCAGTAAAGGTAGGGATTCTGAAATCAATTTGAATAACTGAAACCCACAAGTATACTTCTGTAGTTGAGAAGACTGTAGTTAAACAGATAGAAAATCAGTCAGTGCATCAAAATGCCAAATATGAAGCTGGCACCTAATGGCTACCTCTAACTCAAGTAACTACTTTTCCAGCATGAAAACTGCTTCAGGATTTATTTGTTTGTTTGCTTTTTCCTCAGATTCCCTGAAAGACTCCAAAGACACGCAGAAGGATGATTCAGTGCATCCTGTGGTGTGTGAACAAGATCAAGCCAAAGGTAAAGTTTTGTATGAAAGTTTTTTTAAGACAGAGATAATGAACCAGTGTAAAACTTTAGTTCTTCCAGTGTCAGCATCCAGTGGGTTTCAGCCTGACTTCTGCCACCTTAAGGAAGTGCTGTTGGCTAGTAGAGGTTATGTGTCAGCCAGCTGTGGGGCAGTAATCCCTGGTGCTGCTGGGAAAGCCACATGTCTCTAAATAGGTTTAGCCATACTGATCCTGGCTGCATAGCATTGTTATCATGTCCTCCTATGCTGTTATTGTGGTTCTGAAAGCCTGTGGGCTGTTTCTGTTCCTTCTGCTGACTGTCAAGTGCAAGCGCTTTACAACAGCTCCTATGAGAAACGGTGTCAAGGCTGAGCTGCAAAAGAAGAAAAAATTGTAAGTGCTGCAGGGTCAGTTTTGACCAGCTATTTGACTAACTTAATGCTTAGTATTGTTAAGTGATACTTTCATATCTAAAATGTGTCCAACATTGTTCACTTACTAGAAGAAAAGCGGTGCTTGGACTAGAAGTACCATCCTGTGTGTGAGGTTCATGTTCTGTTTTAATGAATTTATCGTTGCCTGCACGCAGCATCATCCTGATACCATTTTCTGTTTGTTGTATTAACAGGACAACAGGATGTCTCTGCAAATGAGGAGATAAAAACTGGGGCAGATTCCCAAGGCTGCTGCATGGAAATAGAAGGTACTCCATGTGTCTTGAAATCAAAAAGCAAGATTAACAAGCAAAAACACTAACATAGAATCATGGAATCATAGAATGTCTGGGATTGAAGGGACCTTAAAGATCAGCTAGTTCCAACCCCCCTGCTATGGGCAGGTACACCTTCCGCTAGGCCAGGTTGCTCAAAGCCCCATCCAACCTGACCTTCAACACTTCAAGGGATGGGGCATGGACTGTGTGTGTCTCTGGGATCGCAGTGAGTCCCAGTGAAGACCCATGCTTGGAGTAGGCACATGGGATTTTGTGCTAAATCCCAGAAATTTCGTTACCTTCAAGGCTTTGCTCTGAACTAGAGCCCCCTGGATTTCCTTGGACAGCTTTTTTATTTGTACTCGTGGAGGAAAGGATCCTTTTCCTCTGCCAGTGTTTTTAATGGCAAGGTCTCTAGTGGGTCTCAATCCTTTTATGTCCATTCTGAAAAGACTTACTCTTCATCTTTTTATCAAATTTATTCAGATCCAGTGTTGAACCAAGAAGACACAACAGAAGCTGAGATACCTTTGATTCTTGGCACAGAGGAAAAGGAAGAAGGAAAAGAAGAAGAAGGAGGTGAGGCTATTATAAAACAGATGGAGACAGAGAATGCTGCAGGACTCATGTTATCCTTTTCTATTGTGAGGAAACATGGAAAGGGCACATAAAAGCATTTTATTTTTTCCCACTAAGAAAAATCCTTTTTTTGTCTAATCTTTGAGTGTAGTTTTGAAATATTGGACTTGGATTTGCATAGCAAGCTAAGTGCAAAAAAGTGCGTACTCAGGTTCAAAAGTGACGTTTAAATACTCTTCTCATTTTTGGTTTTTTGCATTTAAGCACATAATGCTGATTAAACAACCAATTTATGTCCATGTAAGTATCCTTTTGATCACATTTGCTAGAAGCATCCAGAGTATTTAAAATAAATAGCTATGATAGTTATTTGTGAGGTCTTTAATAGAGATTTAACTAAAGAGTAATCAAAACTAGTAATTCTAATGAAGAAACCAATATTTGGAGTGAGAATGCAGAGTCTTCTGAAGCAGTAATTTTTTTCTGGGAGTAAAGTATTTGAAATCTTGGGAGTGCTTTTGCAAGGAAATGTAGAAGTTTAAGTGTTGGATGCTTCTGGGAACCCTCCAATCATCTCACCATTTGTAAAGGCACACAGTTATATAAAAAATAATGTATTATGTAAATAATTCTCTAATTTTAAAGTAACTGCAAGTTAATTATATGGTCATTTGTAGAGCCCAAGGATGAATTTTACAGTTCCAAATTAAAATGCAGATATGATTTTTATTGAAAATTCAGGTCAATACTAACTGTGTTGTCCTAATTATGAAGTCCTTTTCTCAGCGACATTGACACCAACTTAATTGCAAACCTGCGTTAGCAATATTGACAATTTTCTTCACTGCAAAGCCAGGTTAATAGAACCTCTTTGTTCATATACAGCTAAACAATATTTGCGTTCCTTTTTTCTTTAAATTTTAATTGCCTATCCAAGTTGAGACTAATCACATCTCCTTGTTATCATTTGTGTTAATGGTATTGGTTTTGTGCTGTGTTAATGATGATGAAGGTAGAATTGATACAATTCTTGCGTTCAAATTCAGGTGAATGGTACCACACTACCTCAGCTGCAAACCCAGGTTATATAATACAGGCTCACTCTGATTGCAAATACCAATGTCATTATGTTAATCTCCTCCAAATAGAAATTATTTACATTTTATTTTCTGCATCATCACAAGTAAATCGGACAAAATGTACCTTCATTATTTGCACATTTTCTTCTCTTTACTACTTTAGTGTCCTCGACAGCTAGGGACTGTCATTTAGTTCTCAGCAGAGAGATTATATTTCAACATCTGTTCTACTTACTACTAAAATACGCAACATTAAGGAAAAGCAGGTGATGTCAGAAAAGGGTTGTTCTTGTCGCCTTTCCTTTTCCATCCCTTGATTTTAAAGTTTCAAATACTAAGTAAGTAAAAAGTTCTTGCTAAATATTTTAGAACTAGTTCCTACCTGGGGTCTCAGGTGTTGATACTGCGCAGGGTTCATCTGATCCAAAGCTTGTTGAAGTCCATAGAAGGAGTGTCATCAGTTTAAGTGATCTTTTGGTAAGTTCCATGATAAGAGGAGATATGTTGAGTCCGTGTCCAGGATAAGAACATAAATACTCTGTTCAGCTTCTTCCAAATATACTGTCTTTGGCACAAGGAAAATAAATGGGTGCTCTTGCAGAGCAGGAGCAGAGAAGGAAATAAAGACTTTCCCTTGCCTTGTTTCATTCTTGTGGGTATAAGCACCCTTGTAGCTCATCTTGCTAGATGCTTCTTGTTCTGATGGGCACAAATTCTGCCACATGGGTTTTGAAGGTTTGCCAAGAAGTGAAGTGGGTCTGGACAAAAAGAGATGAAAAAATAAAATCAGCTGAAGTTCAGACTGATAAAATAAGATATATTTCCCAATGAGAGACTCCTCTTAATGGAAAGAGATTACCTGGCATAAAAAAAGAGATTTAATGTGTGACATTATTTTATGTAACCCAAGTGCTACCTCCTGAAGTAATTCAGCTGAATAGTTTTCCAGCAGTACACACAGTACATTTGACATAGGATGAAATACTGTATTTTTGTCTAAGAATGTGGGAAAAAAGCTAATCTTGGACTGCTAGTCCTGTTAAACAGAAAGTCATGGATCTTAAGTTGGTTTGACCCATTCTGGATCTATCTGCATAGCCAAATGTAGAGACTACTGAAATACAAACTACCTGGTCTTTCTGTCCTACATGAGATTTTCTTTGTGTGTGTTTTCAAACTCATCCCAGAGCAAAGGGTAGCACGTAGTTGCCTCTCTCTTCTCTGTGTCTCACTGGGAGCATTAGATTCTTGGGAGTCATCTGCAATCCCTTTAGTCCTCAGAACTGGAGCTGTGTAAGCCACTAAAGGACCCACAAAGAGCAAAGTCTCTTTTCCAGCCTAAAGCTGGATTTCTGCTACTGATTGTGGCTTTGAAGCGTGCTAGGAATTTTTTCAATGATGTGGTTTTCTGTGGAAAAAATGTCTGTTTCTTGCTGTTTTAGAGACGTGTCTCAGTTTACATGAACTTCTGACAAACCGTAGGTTATCTTCTGATTTAATTGCGCAAATTCTACTGCCAACTCATCTCTGTGGTTTGGGGTTTTTTAGAGCTTGCAGGGTCCTTTCTGTGTAGCTCATTTCACTTCACAGCTTCAGGGTCACACTGTAGTGTGTATTCCCAAGGAGTCCCAGATCCTGGTGCTTTCAGGGTTCGGGGATGCTGGGAGCCCAGAGGAATGAAGAATCAAAATCTTGGCAGTTGCACTACTATATCCCATTGCCAGCAGTAAGAACCAAGCCAGATTACCCTGAAGAATATAACAGTGTGAGGCACTGTGTGTTTCATAAAAACCTGCTGTTGCTTTTTCCAAAATCAGTAATAAAATATCACATGTGCCAATTTATTCCCTTCTTTCCTACTATAACTTGGAGTTATATATTATGAGGGAGCAGCTGAAGAAAAAAGGCAAACTAAGATGCCTTTTTAATTTTTTTCCAGCTACTATAATGCGCTCATTCTGGTTCACAAAAGAATAATGAAAATCTATGTTTCTTATAAGATTAGGGAATATTCTCAAATCCCTTTATTAAAAACCAGAGTAAGTGGTGATAATTGACCTATTTGCTGACTAGGTAAGTGTACACAGTTTTAACAGACCTTTTGGCAGTCCCTTTATATGTACACTTGGAAATAGTCCTGTTGTGTTGTAATGACCGTGCACTCAGCACTTATTTGTAGGTTTAATCAGCACATTTATTCCACAACAGAATTTGCAGCACGTGGAAGTAAATCTCATCTTTATTTGTGTGAATATGCAGCCAATTTCTCCTCTGAGCCCACTCTCACCTCTGTCATTTTATTTCCCACCTCTTTCTATCTCCCTTCATCAAGACATTCAATATGATGATTTCCCTCACTAATGACCCTTAGAAGTCATTTAACTCTTTGAAGGGATAGGATTTCTGTCAGAACACTAGAAAATGAACAGTTATTGCTGTTATTTCTTTGTTTTCTCTATTTGGGCTGAAATATTTTGTCATCCTGTGCCATTTGGAACATAGTTTGAGCTTGACCTGCGATGTTTGTGCACGTGAGAAACATGTTAGAGTGGTTGGGTAGCATCCTCACCTTAACCATGAGGTTAGGGCTGGCTCGGGGGCAGGCTGGGGAAGGTTTCCATCATTTGCAGTACATGTGATTTCCTTTGTCAATCTCCTGGTCAGTGCTTGTTTACTCTACATTTGAAGTCTGCCTAATTTCAGATTTGAAGCCTGCCAAGTTCTGTTCTAGCTAAGCCCAGTTTTGTTCAACAGTCTTTGTAATGTGAGTAGCTGTAACCAGTAACTCTGTAGGCAACATTTTGTCCATTCTTCACTTGTCCATTTTACTTCAGCAGGAGTGATAATTTTATGGCATAATCTTGGAGAGAACTAAATATTCCAAAACCTGGAGAAAAGAGCTCTCATGTTTTATAGCTTCAATCTCAGACATTTATAGGATTTTATGTGCAGTCGTAAATAATGTCAAAATAATGACTTTGTTATCAAACAAAGTCAAAAATGTCAAAATTACATTGTGGCTATAGAGAAATGAAAGAATTCTTGAGAAAGATCTTTGTAGACAAATCTGACATTTTTATTACTGATTCATGGCAATTTTATTGCTTAACCAAACTCCTTTAATTCTTCAAGTGGAGAGAGATGAGACATTTTGGGGGGAAAAAAAAAAAGGATAAAAAGTCTTCGCTAGAATCTTTAAATAGGTAATTTCACTTTGGAAAGAAAAGAATATTTTGGAGTGTTGTGGCTACTGAAGATCTAGTACAAAGGCTCCAACTTCTTTTATTCAGTTGCTCAAAGAGGAGAGGAATAAATATCCTGAACCAGATATGGTGTGTTTGGTGTTTGATAATAACACATACTGAATAGATCGGATGCCATTTTTTGGGCTGTTACAGCATATTCAGACCCTAATTATGAAATACATCTTTAAAATCTAATAGATATTGATGTCTGGCAAAAAAAAAAATAAAGTGCACCATTGAACCTTTTGCAGAAATGCTGGAAAGGCTGTGGAACCAGAAAGTTGCAAGTGGTTATTTAAAGCTCTAAGCTATGCAGAGATGTGGGCTGTTGGGAAGCAGTAGATGGGACTAGTGGGAGGTGCACAGAGAGATTATGAGTGGAAATCCTAAAAGGTGCCTTGCCTATGAAGCCTTGCTTTGCATGCCTTTATTTTCTTGAGAACTTTGTGAAACTCCAGTGAACTTTTCAGCTGCAGTATCAGCCAGCTGAGGAGATTTTGTGACCAGGTTATGTTCACCAACCCACTGTGCTGAGTTTGTTGTGGTCCAAGGGCTGTTTGGTCTGTATCAAGCACTCTGCCCTCCTGAATGCATTATAGCTGTGGCAGAAAAGGATATCCAAGTAATTTCTATGCCTCATGGAAGTAGCCAGGTGAGGCTCACCTGCATCTTCTCTGCTCCACTTACACATTGCAGACTGCAAAAGAAGAGTCGGGGTTTGGCCCCACTGTCTGTGGGTTTATGTTTGTGGTGTGGGGGCTTTGGCAGTTGTGAAGTGGGAGGTGTCCAGGCTCTTGCATCAGCAAAGAGGCTTCACCGATGGTACAGGATGGGGCAGCAAATGGGATGCAGACCTCCTGCAGGGCTTTCCTGAGGGCGCTTCCCTGAGAATGCTGTGCAGCGCTGTGCATTGGCAGTCAGGGTGGTTATTACACTGTCAGTAGTCTGCTCTAGATATTGATTTCAGTCTCTTGAGAGGAAAAAAGTCATATTTATTTTCCTGCCACAGAAGGAATCTGTTTCTTTTCATTACTCTCCATATATCAGGTTCTAGCCTGAATGTACATAAAAAAATAGGTGGCACAAGATTAATTTGAAGTTTTAATTATTTTTTATCCCTTGCAAGGAAAAATATTTTTTTTTCTGTGTGCTTTTCTAATAAAAAAGTAGAAAACTTAACGAATTTTTCAGCTTAAATGTTTTGCTTGCTGTCACAGTCACTTCATGTTATCAGACTTGATGGTAAGGGTAAAAGACAAAAAGCCAAAAGGAAAGAAAACAGGAAACCAACAATAGGGAAAACTGTAACAATGATAGCGTTAAAGGTTTATTATCTCTATTTGATTGTTTTCTTCATTTCATTTACAGTAAGCAGAATAGAAATAGTATTATGAATTGGCACTTTTTGTTGCATTTAAAAATATCATCTCTTTGTTCCTGCTGACAGTGTTGACAATGCGGCCTTTGTTTAGTTTAATTAACTCATGTTACAGCACTGAATTGAATCACACTCAGCATTAAATCGAGTAAAAGAAGCTTTAGAATGCTTTTCCATACGCAGAAAATAAAAAGAAAGAGAAGAAATTAAATCCTCTGAGAAGCTGGAGGAGAAACTGGATATTTTTAATGGAATGTATTGAAGTGCCATTTTCATTTTGATTTTCCATGGTGGAAATGCCAAAAGATATAAGATCATGAAATCCCAGTGAAAAGCAGATGCTATGATGTCATTCTGAGTCCTCATATGTTTATAGTAGTATTACATGATATTACATGTTTTTTACTTGTGAGCTACAAGTCTTGAAGAGCTTTAACATACTGACAATGCCCTTTTCACATATGAAAATTGGGGCGATAATAGAATCCATATTCCAAACGGTGGGGTCCAAGTCTACCAGACTTTGGTTTTAGCTCACCTCTCCAGAGAGACAGCAGTGCCTTATGCAAACATAACATGTATCTCTTTCAAACTATCTCAAAGAGTACCCAAGGGATGAGGGAAAGGAATATGGGACATCTTAGAAACAGTTTCCTGTAATATATTGAAAAAGTTGGGCTCTCTGGCCAAGAACTGCACTGTTACAGATGGCATCGTAGCCAACAGTATTTCTGGAAAAAAGCTTTAGCACCTCCAGAGATATGGCACCACTTTAACATACCCTGTACAGCTACAGAGGTATCTGTTTGAACAGTGAGCTTAGCTCCTGTGTGCCACAGTAAGAAATTCAGTCTTAAATTAGAATAGGTCCAGCAGACCAAAGGAGTGCAGGCAGTTTTGCCAGAAAACAATTTGATCCCTCACAGACAAATGTTATGGTTTTGTGCCGTCTTCTACAAAAGGAGTCTTCATTTTGTTAAGCACTGATAAATTTTAGATTCTTACCTCTTTTAATAAAGTTTGTTTATGATGGAATGCACACAGATCCAACTGAGCTGGCTCTGGAACTGGAAATTCTGTGCTCCTGCTTGCTTAGGTTTTGGATGGATGTACTGCCTTGCCCAGGTTATGGCACTATGTCATAGCTGTTTCAAAAACTCAAATGGCCACACACTTAGGGCAGCAGGGAGACAAACTGCATTTCACCAAAGATTTTCATAAAACAGAGTGGAGTCCAGTCATAACTGTGTGGAAACCACAGCCAGTGGGAGTGGAGAAGGTATGATTTGGAGAACTGTCTTTTTTTTCCAAGTATAGAACAGGAAGGAATTAAAAGAAAACGCGTCCAGAGGAGGGCAACAAGGCTGGTGAAGGGCTTGGAACACAAGCCCTGTGAGGATCGCCTGAGGGAGCTGGGGTTGTTTAGCCTGGAGAAAAGGAGACTCAGAGGTGACCTTATCACTCTCTACAACTTCCTGAAAGGTGGTTGTAGTCAGGTGGGGTTGGTCTCTTTCTCCAGGCAACAACTGGCAGAACGAGAGGACACAGTCTTAAGCTGCGCCAAGGAAAATATAAGTTAGATATTAGGAAAAGGTTTTTCATGGGAAGAATGGTTAAATACTGGAATTGTCTGCCCAGGGAGGTGGTGGAATCACCATCCCTGGATGTGTTTAAAAAAAAAGACTGGATATGGCACTTGGTGCCATGGTTTAGTTGAGGTGTTAGGGCATGGGTTGGACTCGATGATCTTGAGAGGTCTTTTCCAAGCTGGTGATTCTGTGATTCTGTGATCTACCAGGGCGAAAGCTCTTCCCTCCTACATCTCCGGGACTGCATCTGAATCAAGCAGTAGTGTCATCTCAACATATTGGTGCAGAAGTGCAGCTCTTTGCAACTTCCTGTTATTTCACAAAAAGCTCAGCATCTCCTTTTTGGGGTCTTGCGTGATCTCTGATGGGCCTTTCCTGGAGCACTCCTGCGTGCTGTGCATGTGCTCATAGCTGCAATTAAACCAGTCCTCTGAATGATGAACTGTGAGTTGCAGCTGCAGACAGTCTATGGGCAACTGCAAAAACACTTAGTTTTGTATGAGAGATCCAAGAGAAACATGAAGAGTATGGAATGGTTGGGTTTTTTCCTTACCTGTACACATGCTTCGATGCTTATAATGTACTTACTTGATTAACACTGTACTTTGCTGAAAAGTTGCTAATGATTTTCCTCCCAGGTTCAGACTTGTGACTTCTATCCTGAGTTCTAAAATCCATTGCTTTCTACAGCCAGCAAATTTCAACCAAAAGATGACCTTCATTACCGTTTCACTGTTGCAGGGTCTTTACACTGAAATTTTGAGGTATATAAGCCCTTTGACTCATTATTCACCTTTGTGGATGTGGATGTGCCTTTATTGTTTGTTCTGCAGTCACTGTGCCAATAATCATAGCTATCGCAGAGGCCAAAACCACCTTTATTCCATTTACATCATCCTAAAACTTCTCAATACTTACAACATTACTTGACAGCCCTTAAAAGGCAGCGTGTCTACACATTCTGCATTTTCTCTGTGGAGGAAATAAGTAGTCACTTACGGGCTATACCATTCTTACCTGGACATAAAAATTGGTTAAACTCTCTTCTGGATTTTGAGCAGAAAATGTCAATAGTCTCTTTTCCATTGCCCCCTGGTTACAGCTAACAATGGTGTGTAGTCAGGGGGTCAGGATGGCAAATTCACTGTATCAGGGCCTAGAAAACATTGAGATTCCCAATTTGTGGCTAAATGCTATCACAGTTACTGGGTGTTTCATCCGTTAAAGCACATCTGCTGGACGTGTTTTTATGGTCTGTCAGCCTGAAATGTAGCACAAAGGTGTCAAATGAGAACAAATGGAGATACCTCAGGTGCTTCAAAAGAAGATGTCAGTGTGCTGAAAAATCAGTGCCTAATTCCAGCAGCTTGAGTCAAGGAAATTAACTTCCCTAATTCTTCCAGCTGTCCAAGCTAGAAGGAAGGTAAGCAGGAAGCTCATAGACTGAGCAGGGAGGTAGTCAGCACAGCTGGGTCTGAGAATCACCCCCTCTCTAGGGTGCTGGTACCTTAGCATGGTGCCTCCATCAACCCAGCTGGTCTGGAGAGGCTGGAAAACTGAGTAGGACTTGCTGTTACGAGGGTACAGCAGCTTCATTGCCTTTTGTTTTGCTCTTTTCTGAGCATTGAAAGGTCTCTGCAGGTGACACATTCTCATTGGTGCTGTCCCAGCAATGAAAGGGGCTTCCCACGTGGCTGTCTTGCAGGAATCTCTAAGACACAAGGATCTGGGGTGGAACCCTTCCAGCATTAATTCAGATTTATTTCCAGCTCTGATCAATAGGGTATGAGGCCACCGGTAAGCACTGGCATGGTCCCTCTCCCTCACTTGGGTTCAGATGCTCATTGCTCCAAGTTTTGCGTGGCTGCTGCCATAACACCTCAGTTAAGCCCTTGGCCCTTCTTCTTGTCATCTCATCTCACACATCCGTGGCATTTTGCTGTGATCCTTACCAGCACACCCAGTTCTTCCTTTAGCTGTCTGGAACTCCTGTCTGGTGGTCACATTGATCTACAAAGCTGGATTGCCAAAAGAGACCAGAGCTGTGCTCTCATTTTTTGAGACTGCCTCCTTGGGACAGCAGATATATTACAATTACCATCACATGAGCATAGCTAACAACTTCCACACTCATCTTGGTCTGGTAAAACTGGCATCCTCTGTGGTTTTGGTTTATCTCTCTGTCTTCCAAAGGAGTAACTGTCCAGTGTGCGGTAGGTACAGCTATTGTGGCCTTTTTAAACCGTTGTCAATGTTTTTAATGCCTGTATCATCATAAATCTGCTTGCACTTAGAAACCTGAGTCTTGAACTGCAGATGACTGAGGTTACTGAGAGGTTACTGACGTGTCTCAGTAACCACACAGTGGTACTGCAGGCTCCTGCAGCTGGAACACAGCTGGTTTTCAGGTAAATGTCCAGACATTCGGATGCTTTTGTAGCTTGGTTTTGGATCTTCTGGCACTGCAATATGGACAAGTTTGCTTTAAAAATAAAAGAAAGTTAAAGGAAAAAGTCTTTAAACAATATTTCTAATATTGCCTGCTTCCAGCATGACAAAGGGGAATAGATTTCCTGGATGCAGTTCCACTTGCAGATCCAGCTGGCTCTTGAAGTGTATGAGCATGAAAAGCAGATGATAAGAAATACATCTATATCTTGTACCTATCTAAAGGAACCCAAGTTATCTTAGAAATTGATGCATACAGAGATCACAGAATCTGCTCATGAAACTGCTCCCTCTGGCTTTAAACACAGCCAATGTTTAACTGTACTAAGTTAAAGGTGTGATGTTTAAGACACAGGAAATCTTCCCAAAGTGAAAAGAACTTTCAAGAGGAGCCTGGGGGAGAGATATTCATGTCAAGATTTGGCCGTAAAATATGGTTAATGCCATTTGTTCTTTTCACAACTGCTGTGGGATATTTAACCACCAGAGGTAGCCATGACCTGAGGCTTATGTCTGATCCTGGAAGCAGCAGTGCCATGCAATGTATTAGATTGCCAGAACCATTTCCTTCTTGTAATGAGGTCTGCCATTCAAGGATGGATGTAGCTTGCTCTTGCCCAGCTTGTGAATCCAACTGGATCGCAGCACACAGCTGAAAAAATTGGAGAAGGATCTGCATGTAGGAGGGAAGAAAATCAGGCACACATATTCACATCCCAAAAGTGAGAACGAGCAGAGCAATGCTTTTTGGCAAAGGTTTGGTCACAGCTTCTGGTGTCGAAGCCAGCTTCTTCCTTGCTAACCTGCACCTGTTATCAGCTGGATACATATCCATCTCTTCCAAGAGAAGGCAGGATGACACTGGCACTTTCACAGCTCATAGCTGACAAAGCAAAGATAGTTCAGATTTTGCTCCCATGTGCGAAGTTTGCCCTTTGAATGTTGTGATTTTTCTCTAGCTAGTCTTAGAGATAAGAAAACACAGCTGAGTCTTATCCAGGCCTGAAGAGGCTGGAGCACATCAGCTGCTTGCCATATTGCTGGAACACCTGGGGCATTTGCTTTGAAATCTAAATGCAGGCTGTTCACCTGTACTGCCAAGTACAACAGAAGCTTCCTTCTGGCTGGCAGTGTGGTATTAATTTAAAGAGAAAACCATCTGTGGAACCTTGGGGAGCAGCAGTCAGAAGAGACAGGTAGAGAGGTCACCAGGAGTAGTCTTGTTCTCATCTGGGGGCCTCGCCACCCGCATCTATTACCCATCATTTCTAATTAGCAGATGTATCTTGGGGAAAGCTACTCCTGTTTGCTTTCCTGAAGATGCTATTCTTACTAAGAAATGTTGTTTTTGCTGGGCCTTCTAATCTCATTTTGTGAGCTTTCACAGGCATTTGGGGTGGTAATGGTCCTGGTAACTCAGTAATTAAGGAGTCCTATACCTCCCTGCTGCAGACTGCCCCTTTGTCCTTCCTCTTTCTTCTCAACCCACTACCAGATAGTTGGAGATTTTTCATCCTTTCAAAAGCTTTGTATTTTCCCATCTCATCAAGCGTGTCTCAGCAATATTTAATTAGCTCAAGGCTTTTCGGGCCCTCTTATTTGCCCCCCAGAAAATCAGTTAAGGACTTGAACATTTTCAATAAAGTGCTTGGAAAGCAAATCCTTAGAGGCAAGTCATAGGTGCAGGAGAATGCTATTTAATGTTATGGATTTGTTTGTTCTCTTTTCTCTCTGTTCCTTCTGTCTGTCTGTCTGTCCTCTCATCCATCCATCCTTCTGCCCAACCTCTTCTTGTCTCTCCGAATATTCAGGGATGCCCCTTGTTTTTTGACAGTGGTTGACAGCAACTGATGTCTGGTACTATCCAAACAGCTCTTACCCTTGGGTCAGTCCCTGAGTAATGTTGTTTTTAATGTGTTTTAATCTGTTTAGATCCCCTGAATAAAAAATGGCAAATACAATTAGCAAACCAGTACTAGAAGACCATTGAGTTAAGGTGTTTTCGTTTAGGGTTTGGGATTCTTTTTTTTTGTTTGCTTAATTCCCACACTTGTTTGAAACTAGCTTATAAGCTTTATTTACAAGATCAGAGCAGTTGAAATGAAAGCCTGGTTAATTAACAGAAAAATATATTTGCATCTTGCTTTGTGTTTGACATTGAACATCACTTGTTTCTGCATTGTCACATATACTCTTTTATTATTAATCTGTGAGCTGTAACTGTACCACTGCAAATGAGACTTAAAAAAAACCACAAAGCACAGTTTTTTCCCTTCTTCCCTCCCTCCCTATAAAACATGAGAGCTAGCTGCTTAACTATGTGAAGCACAGATTTTGTGTGGGATTCCAAATACCTCAGAGATAACTGGGACATAATTTTGCCACATAATTGAATTCAGTGGTTGGTGTTTCGCTTTTACAGGTAGATGAGAGCATCCAGCCATCAGGTGTTTGCATCACTAGAATTAAATGCCTACTAATTTAGCTGCTCGGGAGACAAATATTTAGATATCATTAAAATGGCTAGCTGTATATACGTGGAAATGTCCATGGATGATGAGGAAAAATGTGGGAGGGGGTTTCTTTACAATCACAGAGGATGTGACCTCAATTACTCCAGTTTTCTCCCTGACACTTTCCTTCAGGTTGTACTTAAAGTTGTTGCTGCTGGGTGCTCGATGCCCAGAGGAGGACATTGCCTTATCTAAGGCTAGATTAAAATGCTCTTCATATGCTGTTCTGATTCTTGGCATTTTTCTAAGCCACTGAGGGAAAAAAAATGCAAAGAGTGTGTCTAAATGAATGCACAGTGTGGGTTTGTGTCATGGGAGAGTGTTATCTCTGAAACAGAGCGCCCTCCATTTGCGTAGCTCAGGCTGTGGCTGAAGAGGATCGAGGCTCCCGGTGTATTAACATCCCTGTTTACAGACCACGTGGCAATCTTTGAAGTGCTAATTGGCTTTCTTTTAGGAGAGTTGCTGTGTTTTTCTTTTCTATTTGTTTTCCACTAAAAGGAATGTTAGTATTTTTATGATGGCTGGTGCTTAGCGGAGCTCCTCTGTGTAAAGATGATGAATGAGTTAAGCGACCTGACATTCTCCCTGGGACTGTGCTCAGAACATAGAGCAAGCCAGTGGCATTTCAAAGCCTGCTTTTAAAGTAGCTGGTTATATACTCTGTTTATCAGAATCACTAGGAAATGCCATTTCTCTGGTATTTTGCACCTTCTCTTAATTGACTGGGAGGTGGAAAAATCTTTGGGCAAACACTTATGGCAGGGGTGTTGGAACTAGATGATCTTTAAGATCCCTTCCCAAACCATTCTGTGAATTCTATGACCCCAGGATCCAAAGGACACATATGCAGAAAGCTGCTCCAAGCTTTCTGTATCCCTGTGCTGTCCAAGAGCTTCAAATAGTTAGGTCTGCTGCAGGCTTTGGGGAAGAAGAGGTGAGCTCTATACTTTTGAAAACAGCTACTGGAGGTACAAATTTCCGGGCACACTTTGGAATTGACATCTCGATTTTCTTCGTCCTGCCCTGCTGCTGGGAGGTGCTGAGGAGGCATTGCCTGGAGCAGCAGGGGCTCCCCAGTTGCTCACTGAGCACTCCTGCTGCTGATAACGTGGAATAAATCAGAATTTGGAGGGTATGTCCAGAGGAAAGCTGGAGGAAGGGGTATGGAGCTGGTCTAGCCTTGGCTGTGCTCAACCAGTGTGGCAGAGGACACCAGAGAGGCTGTCACCCAGCATCCCCAAAGCCTTGGTGATGAGGTTTGTGCAAGTGCTGTGTTTCTGCAAAATGCTTTGTCCTTGATCCAGTACTCTATATAACCAGGAATTTTGTTTTGGCGAGAAGGCAGCTGTTTTTCCCCACATTTCACAGGTTTCTGGTTTCTGGAGACTTCACAGTTTTGTTGCTATAAACCATCACACACTTAAACTGATTGGCCCACTAGCAGCCTTTGGTAAAATTTTTGAAATAAAGCCACCTTTTTGAGGCCTGATATTCAAATCACTGCTGTGGTCCTCTTGGGAGGGATGGCCTTTTGTTACAAGCGTTGCTCTGTCAGTGGAAACCTGGCTGCACGTGGCCACGACGGCAGTGATCCAAGGACTGGACTGTAATGATGAATGCCAAAAGGCACTGGGGCTTACTCTGGGGAAGTCATTCTGTGCACAGAATGTGATCCCTAGCACCTAGAGTCCTTATCATTTCCTTCAGCTATTTGCACGGTTCTTCCGTGTGTGAGCTGTGAAAAGAGCTTCATTAATTCAGGGTTTGTAAATCGGACAACGGGCAGAAATAAAATTAGTCTAAAATTTTAAGCTTTCTATAGTAAATATGCCATGAGATGAAGAGTAGGTAAACTGAATTTAGAGAACTTTAATTTGGGTCCATTTTCATTATACTTTCTATTGTACGTTAATGGTTACACTGTTAAGTTGTTGCTTAGGGTATGAATTTCTCTGTGTTAAGGAAGTGAAACTTAAATGAAGAATTTTGCTGATAGAGAACATACAGAAGAATAAGCAGGATCTTTTTACCTATTAGTATTTTTACTATCATCATTAATGATTACTGCTGTATAGTCCAGTCTCTAAACTTCAACTGGAAATACCGTGCAAAGTGCCCTTCACAGTTTTCTTTACCTAAGGAATGCACAGCTTAAGTTCCATGACTTTGCATGCTCATCAGCCTGATTGGAGCATCCCTTTCCTGGACAGCCAACATAATGGCACCACTGTCTTACACATGGCTCCTCTGTGACCAACAGGCTTCCTCCATCTCCTGCTGCTTAAAAAATAGCTTACTTGCCTCTGCCAGAAGTACTTGTGTCATGAATGACCAGTAAACATTCTTAAATGATTCCTGCTGGCTAATCAGAAGCAGTTCCTTCTTGTTCCTCCCTCCATGAAAATGTCTGACACAACCGAAAAATACTCATGTCCTTTTAAATTGTGGGGCGGGGGTTCACTTTTCTTTTAATTTTTTAACAGCAGTCTGGTAGTTTCCATCTATAGTTTTGGCAAGAGCCAGCAAAATTTCTCTGGAAATCTTGGGCTTCACAGGATACATTTGTATGACTCGCTGGAAACATGACATTTCCCGTTATACTATCTGTTCTTTTAAACCAGGAAAAACAAAACATAATTTGATTCAGGAGAAGGTTTTGTTAGAAATATTTTGATGGACTCCACATGTGCTTTTGCAGTAGGTTCCCTGTACAGCAGGACCACCTCCTGCCTGCAGAGTGCAGTAGCTGCAGTGGCTTTGTTGCAGTGTCAGGGCTTCTGCCAGTCTCCAGCCTGAGCTAGACACAATGCTTCCAAATTATCACAGGTTTTGTCAGGCTGAGGATCAGTGCTTGGGTCCCTCATAAGATTTTCGATCTGTTCTCAGCATTGTCACAGATATCCAGGGTGACTTGAAACAACCCTTTAAGGCACAAGGCTTATTTCTTCCCTACCATCCCAAATAATCTCTACACCTGCTAACTGAAATGCCACAGACTTTGGACTTAAAGCACATCTCATGTATGGACCTCTTTTTGATGCTTACATCAAAATAACTGGGCAGCTAAGTAGGGAAGACCTAGATTTGCTATAAGCTATAAACTTTCTAGGCAAAGACCAATTTTCTGTCTAACAGACTCTCCCCTTTTAGGGTCTGTATCATTTAAAATAGGTTCTATGTGAAGAGAGCCATGCAAGGTGTTTATTTTATTTCCTGTATTTTCTTAGATACATAAACATCCGGTGCACAGTTGTGAAAGGAATTTGTTTGGTCTCTTTGGATTGTCAGATTCATGGTTTTTAGTGCACTGAAGTGTGGTAAAAAATGGAAACTATACAACTGTGAGTCGTCTAGACTTTTAAGCCTACTCAGGAAATCAAGATATATATCTAAAATATATTTATATGTACTTAAAGCAACACAACAAAGCTTTAAGATGGTGAAATTTGCTATTTTCAGTGCCCAACAAAACCATGATTCAAGGCCAGTGACTTAATTCTAGGTGACACCTCTCCTAATCCTTTATGGCTTAATCTTTCAGTTTTATCTGTGACTCTGAGGAAATGTCTGTCAGGGCTGAAGTCACTTTCATCAGGGGATTAGCACTTCTGCATTCTTTTAAAAGCTTCAGTAGTTCCCATGAAAGTAAGAGATGCCGAGGTATTTGTGGAGGCTGTGGGCAGTGACAATCCTTACACTAGCGTACAAATTCTTGCAGACCTGGGCCACATGCACATCTGTAGAGAGCACACCTGTAGCCTCTAATTGTTACCCTTGTGCTGTGAGCTGGCAAAAGCTCTGTATTACCCTCCAGCTGTGGGTATTCAAGGGAAGAAGAAGAAGGGAGATGTTGCTGCTTGTTGACACGAGGCTGGAACCACTATGTCAGGTTTTTTTTCCTAAGCTCAAAATACTTGAAAGATATATAATGGAAAAGCTCTAGGCATCTGCAAGTTCCTAAGCTAAGAAGGTCTTACTACGAATAAATCATAAAGTATGGTCCGAATCCAGCAATCTGAAGAATTTAGCTTGAGGAAGTGTTTTTAATGTGTGCGTGTCATCTTGCTTTAGCAGGACAGAAGTCTGCCACTATCAGCTGCTAATACAATTATTCTCTTCTGGTTTAATTGGTAGAGGTCTTGACTTTGGTGCTAAGGTTGCAAATACAAGCCCTTATGTTTTCTGGCACCCTGTAGCAGGGAGCTGGCATTCTGGGAAGGGCTAAGTACTCCAGCATGCCAGCCTGGGATTCAGTAGTTTTCTATGGCCTGTGGTATTTTTGAGTATCCCACAGTCCTGGCTGCTGTATTCTGGCTGACCTTCAGGACAGCTCTTTGTAAGGAACCCGTGTTACCCATCAATTACTAAACGGATTTGAGGAGGTATTACTGACTAGTTTCAAGGAAAATTATAGTTATCTTGTTAGACTCAAGTCTGCCAGTTTTCATGATAGACACCAGTTTTATTAGGAGTTCTACAAATTCTGTTGAGGGGAAAAGAAGGGAAAAGCCAGATTGTTGGTTATAATGTCACTGAGCTTTCTAAGCACAGATTAAAGAGGTGGTGTCATCCTTAGTGCAGTGAGAGTTGGCATGGATTTTTTAAGTCCATGTTTAGGATTCAAAATAGGTGCCCTGAATTTCAAAAATGCTGAGCACATCCAAAACACTTTATGAAGTGAGCCCCCTTTGAAGCCAGCTGGAGCTGCTGGGAGCTTGAAGCTTTTGAAAAAAAGGATCTAAACTTCCTTTTAAAGTGCTCCTAACATTAGTCACCTATTGTTTAAAATGCTGACCTACGTGTGCTGGCATCTGGAACAACCTCTAAGTTAAAAGATTGTTTGATTTATAGAGGGGATATGATCTCCAGTGCTAAAGGGAAAAATCCTGCATTTTTTTTGAAAGTGTATTCTCTGATAAGAAACATACTAAGACAGTTTCGCCCTCCTCTTTTCCCCCCTCTTTTTTTTCTTGAAGACTTTTGTTCAGACTCTGTGTTATATGGTTTTGGCCTCCAGTTTCTATTTGGTGCCTCGAGGTATAACAAAACTTTGAGAAATTTTCAATAATATGGAGCGAAGGCAGGATGGTTGAGGAAAAACATGCCTCAGCTTTGCAAAAAGGTGTTGCAGTTTTTACCCAATGTCACAGTAATGATCTAGCCATAAGCAAGCCTTGGTCTAACTTGCTGTTTGAATTTACTATCTTTTGATACAAATAAGTGTCTGATGTATGTGAAACCTTGTGTAAATTTCTGACCCCTTGTTCTCCTGCTTGTAAAGTTGCTAGAGTGGCCAGTAACAGCAGCGTGGACTTCTTCAAACAGTGGGAATGAGGTTGTGTAAGGGGAAGTGTTGTTTGAAATAAAGTGGTTTGGGACATGAAAAAGCCCACAGTACATGCCCCCTCCACCTAAACTGATCAGAAAATCTCATAAATTGCAGGACCTGGGTGTCAGTGATGATAGATGTCAGAGCTGATGAACCTGACTGAGGACTTCTCCATAGCAATTTATTGTAGTTCTGATGCACACTGCTAACTTTTTGCCTGCCTACTGCTACTGAGTCCTTGCATAGGGGTTGATAAGAAGAAAAACTGCCTCTCTTAAGTGTCCTGCAATCAGAAAGCTGTTCTTGGTGGTGTCTGCTAGCTACTTTTTTAGGTGACTCTGAAAAACACAGTGGCCTTTCTCTTGCAGTTACTACTATACTTAGGTTCTTTTCCCAGGCTTTTTCCCCAACAACAAACTGGAACTATCTCCGTGGCTAGAGACCAATTCAGCACAAGCACAACGAGTGAGACTCCCTAAAATCAAGAAGAAGTGGAGAGGGACAGGACACAAACAAAAAGTCATTTAAAAAAACCCCTAACTATGTTATGTTTCTCCTAACTGGAAAAGGAGAAGGAAATGTTCAGTTTCAAGCAAATAGGTCAGATCCCTGTTTTACAAATCTGAGGTCAATTGTGCAGTGCTCTGGAGCTGTTTGTAGGGAGAGAGGATGATGGTTGTTAGTATTCTTTGCATTATGTTATCTAAATGTAAATTCCTGTCTCTGATATAAGGTCCTAGTTAGACCCTAGAATTTATGAACCAAACAAAGAATGAAATGTGAAAAAGTTTAGAGGAAAAAATCTGCAGCTATCTTTGTCTAGTTTTTACTGAGAGCTGATATAAATGGAAGAAAAATCAAAGGTAGCAATAGCACTGCACGTTTTATCTCACACCCTGTGATGCATATTAGCGTTGTTTCCCGTAGTGAGCCAGAAAGAGCATTTACAATTTTAGAAAACACTGCATAATGGCTCTCTGCAAGAGAAAGAAGCAAGCGTGCAACTGCTTGACACTTGGTTTTTCCTCACTTGCTGAATTGCTGTTCTGGAAGTGCTGTTGTGGGCAAAATTTTTCTGTTCCACACTGGAAATTTTGAATTTGGTCTTAACGTTTTCTTCAAGAAACAGAGCAAATAAAATTCACTAATCTGACAATCTAAATCCAGTCTCTAGCCTTGCCAGGATATATTGGCTAAGTCTATCATCATGTGGAAATACTCTTCTGTGGTGCAGATGTTAACACGCAGGCTGGTGGATTACTTTATTCTAAAGCAACCTACAGGAGCTATCTTCTCCATTATGCTTTTCAGGGTTTTGGAAATACTCTTGGCTTCATGCTAGGAGATGAGTGTCAGGAGGACAGGTGGATGTTTCAAGTGTTAAACACCAGCTACACTGTCACTGTCTGGCTGTGCCCCTTCCTTGGTCCCCAAGGAATCTGATTCTTAAGAACTGCCACTGAAATTGGTAGAAGAGCATGACTGCCACCACACAGCTGAATTTCTTGCCGTAGTATGGAGGTTGTTCATTTAGGCTTGTCTTGGTTTGGGAATATGTGGCATGTGATTACATCTGGCACTGCTGTTATCATACAGTGGTTTGGGTTGGAAGGGACCTTAAAAACTCTTTAGTTCCCATCCCCCTGCCATGGACAGGGACACCTTCCAGCAGACCAGGTTGCTGAGAGCTACATACGAACTGACCTTGAACACTTCCAGGGGTGGGTCATCCACAGCTTCTCTGGGTGATCTGTGCCAGTGCCTCACCACCCTTGATCTGGGGTTCAAATCACCACTCATGATTCAGGTCCTCACATGCTTTAGTTATATACAGTCTCTGTTCAGAAGAGGATGTGGTTATTCCCTGCTGGCATAGAGCAGCTGAAAGTTAGAGCAACCCTTCCTCTCATTTAGTCCTGTTATTTGCTGGGGAAACATCTTACTCCATGGCGGTGCTATAAAATTTTTGGCCTTATATTCATCCAGTTATCAGCAGAAATTAAAAATGGCATCCATGCTTAGTAGGTAATACACATTTTCAGTATGTTTGCTTTCCCTCCCATTCCTTTGAGGCTGGCTCACTGCTGTAAAGAAGGATGCCAGGCTTTCAGAGGAGAAAGCAGAGCAGCCATCAGCATTAATGATGTCCTCTGACAGAAAAAGCTACACAGATCTCCAAAAGCCAGATTTCAGCCTTGGCTTCTCTCCACAGGTGCTTTCAGAGCAGGGTGGGAAGTATCACCTTGGGTAACATATCCATCTCTCTGGTATTCCCTTCTTTACAGAGGGAAAACAACTCCCAGCCATTTATTTATGAAAAATTGTTTACTGCCCTTGAACACAGATATATACACAAAAGTGTGCCCATGTGTGTGTTTTATTTAAACACCTGTTCTATTTTGATGAGTCACCATCAAGATCTGAAAAAAACAGTTCTGAGAACTTGAATAGGTGAAGAGCTCAGTAGCAACATGAGTCCTTTAGAGCAGATTTGTATTTATCACCATATAGTTAAATATGACTGTAAAATTTCAGCTCTGCAGGAATTGGAACACGGTTCTGCTTAAAAAAAAGAAAAAAATAGTACCTTTCTATCTCGGTTTGAAAGACAGGTGTCTGCCAAGGAAGGTGGGAACCTCCCTTGGAATGGAGAATATGACCTCTTTCCCTCCGAATTATTATAACTTTGAAATTAAGGGGCTTTCGGGCAAAGATATGGGAAAAGGAATAACAGTTCTTTACTAGTCTGTATATGGATAACAAGGCAAACAAACAACAACCACAACGGCAGCAACAACAAACAGAACCACAAACCCAGTCCCAGCCTTCTCTCTGCCGCGGGCACTTTCCCCTTCGGTGCAGTTCCGCTCACGGCCGGCAGGGGCGCTGGTGGCTCCCAGCCGGGCAGGGCGGGTGCGGTGATTCCCCCGGGGCTGCAGGGGGCGCTGTGGCGCGGGCTCAGCCGCGTCTCTGCAGGTGGACAGCGCTGGGCGCAGCCGGCGGCAGGGATGGAAAAGGGGCTTCCTTTACAAACCCCCGGGGCAGCCGGGCCCGGTGCCCCTCTGGATGGCAAAATGAGCTGCAGCGGGAACCTCGGAAGCAGCAAGCTGGAAGGGCAGGGATGAGCAGATCCCGGAGTGGCAAACGAAATGTATCAGAAACTCTGCAGCTGTAGTGGTGGCCTCAGAAATAAGTGGTTGCAAGCCAGAAGGATGAGAAGCCCCATCTGTACATTATCATAAGCTTGGGCAAAGCCTGCTTTTGCCCTGTGTGGATGGAGTGGGTTCTCCATGAAAAGTGAGGGTGCTTCTCTGAGAGGAACTCTTCTAACTTCCAGCTCTTGAGCAGTTTGAGGTTCTCTGAGGTTCTTCCCCTCTTCTTCCCCATCTTTTCCTTATAATTTCTATTATAAATATTGTTTCTGTTCACTACAAGTACCCATCTGGTTCTTGCCCTGCTGCTCAAAGCTGAGGACTGGCTCAGTCTCCTTCATGTTTGGAGTGATTCCTTTGGAGCAAAATGGAAAGTTTCTTTCCCTTTTTTTGAAATAAACAGTGTCACATTCTGACAAATGTGTCCTGCTTAGGAGATCCGGGATCTCTTTGCTATCACAGTCTGCTTTTCTGCAGTCTCCTCAAGATCATTCAAAGTGCACAGAAAATACAATGAATGCAAGACTGAAAAGGAATAGAGGCAGAGTATGTGCTGCTGATGGCAGCACAGGCTACTAAGTTGTTCTGTTTTTTAGTGGGTGAACCAAAGGTAAAGAAAGGCCTATTAAAGCCTTTGGGCTCCCGCACTGGTTCGTCAAAATTAGGGCCAGGAGTCCTCACCGCAGATTAATGGTGCAAAGAGGAATTAAAGCTGCTGGAGAGAGCTGTTGTGCTACCAGGTGTGGGGTGATGAGCATGGTGACCGTGTGGAGAACAGTGATGTTGTGATGGGAGTAGAGGTGCAGGTATCATTCTGGCAAGTGGCTGTCTTTCAGCAGGCTGGCTCATACGGCCGTGGAATTCAGAAGATATTTCTGAATGCCCAGCATCATTCCCTCTGGTGAAAGGTGTGCCTTAGGAAACATGGAGGTGTCCTGAGGCTTACACAAAAGGGTCCCCAGTGCTCTAATTCCTCACACCTACACAGTTTTTAGGATGAGGCAGGTAGTGACCAGGAACTGAACCAAAGCACCCATGAGTTTCATAAACAGCAGGAAAAAATTACAGAATGGGAAAGAGAGGTAAATAATCATACCATTTCTGTTCCTTTCACTTGTTATAATGCTACTGAGCATGCTATCTGCCTTCTTTGTAGGCAGGGATGGAGCACAAGTGCTTTGGAAGCCATTCAGGACAGGCGATCTACTAGTTTGATCACAACCAGGCAACATTTTAGTTGTGTTAACAGCCAGCAATTGACGGATCAGATGAAATCTTCTGGGTGCTCCATTTCAGACATTTTATGCTGCAGGCTTCTTCTCTGATGAGAGGTTTCACAAAAAGAGCATCTGTAAAACAATGGCATGGACTTTACACAGCTAAGCCTTTTCCAGAATAAAAAAAATCAAAAAGGCTTTCCTTAAAACAATGTACCTTGCATTCATGAAGAGCCTGGTGTGTGCAGGTTTATCCTGTTTTTAGAGAGAGACAAAATACACAAAGTGCTCCTGATGGACATGAGTGATTTTAGATGTGCCAAATTTGTATGGCTCTTATGGACCATACTGCTGAGCGGCAATCCTCACCAGCCTTCCATTCCCACCTTTGGAGAATGGTAGGCACAATGAGATTTACCAACAGTATGTTTAATAAAGGGCTGGAAGGCAATAGGGGTAAGCAGATCTTGGACACTTTTAAACTGCGTTTTTAAAAAACTGCCATTCAGCTTGAGCTGGGAATAACAGTGGCTGGGAGCAGCACGATGCCTTTAGGTACAGTTGTGTGCACAAGCACAGAGAGCTGAGCTGATACACATTGCACTGGAGGGACAGGGAGATTCATCGCTCTTTGTTACTCTGGAAAAGAAAGCCAAAATGCCAAAAAGGCGGGTAAGCGCTCCATTTAACAATGAACGGGCTGCAACACAAATCCGTAATGATTCTCTCTCAGTGCCTTGAAAAGCCCAGCAAACCCTTCTCTGAAATCTGCATCCTTGAATTTTCTTTCATCTCTGTGGTGCATAATTGCTGGGGACAGGGTGGTGGTTGATTGAGGTGTAATATTCCTGATATAACAGATGGAGTTGTTTGTTATTTACTGAGCCACGCTGAATAGCGAGAGGCATGGTGGTAGCAGTGCCACTCCTGCAGATTTGGAGCTGTCGAGCTTGACCTGTGCATTGCAGAAGGACAGCAAGGGAGAAAACTGCCCTCCAGCTTGAACGTAAAACAGATGGACAGTGATTGCTGGTTTTTTTCTTAGAGCCCCGAGAGCAGCAGGTTGGGTGCTTATACCTGTAGAGCCATACAAGAAGACAGCATAAATATTTGATGTGGTAGAATCCGGTCTGATTAAAAGGGTCGGTCATCCCAGGTGGATATCGAACAGGAGTCAAACAGAATCCTTGTATCACAGACAGCTTCAGTTTCTAAATGAGGCAGCATTTATAATGTTACTAAAATACAGCAGTAAACAAAGTACATGAAGGCTTGTCAGTGCCATTAGCAAAGCTCTACAATGAAATGACTGGAAAGAAGGAAAAAAACAACTCTGGCTATTTGCAGAGCAAGGAAATGGAAACTGGTTTTGACAGATAAGACAATGCAGCTGTTGGTCAGAAGAGCTTTGTCTGTCTTTTTTTTGTTTGGTTGGTTTTTTGTGGATTTTGTTTTTTTTTTTGTTACGACAGTTGAAAAATTGTGCCTTCCAATTTTAAACAGAGAAATTTGGATTTTTTTGTTTTTAACGTGCCTGACTCTCGCAGAGTCTCGTGATTAGGGGAAGCATATTTACAGCTAAACTCAAAACAATAAATTTTATTCAGTGGGTATGAATTGGAGAAATCTGGATTGTTCAGAATAGCTGTAACATGGTTTTCATATTGCATAATGACAGAGGTAATTTTTTCAAAGTATATAAAGCGAGTAGAAGCAACTGCTCTACGAACAATTTCCAGCTAATGAATTTCTTCAGGTTGCACATTGCCCACGGGCAGGATAGTATTTTGTTTGAATTCCTGTGGCAACACCCAAAATCGCTGAGCAGACTAGCTAGGAATAATGGCATTGCCATTTTGCCTGTAAAAATAGTAGTTTTCTGGATTGTTGTAGTATTGACACCTCTTTTCTCCCTCAAATATTCAGAATTATCTTAGGGCCAGGATTTCCCACTTATTACAAGACTTCTAAAACTGGGGAATTTTTAAAGATTTAAGTTACTGTGGAGCATGTGATTACACTGACAGAACTAATTTACACATGAAACTTGTTCTTCTGTTCGTCTTAAAGGGGGTCTCTGACATTATTAACAAGCTAGAAACTAATAGCAGGAACCCAGGTTCCTGGTTCAGAGCCCGCTTGACACTGCTGACCCACACCCAATGCCAAGGCTGGTCTCGAAGGCTGGGTTCCGCCAAGAGAACCCACCTTGAGACTCATCAAAGGGAAATAAACATCCTTAAGGTAGGCAGCTCAGAGCAGAAACTCAGTTCTTGGGTTGTTACAGCTTCTAAGCCTGCATTGTTGCCTGCTTTTATTGCTTGAAATAGATGTAAACCTTGTGCAAAGGGAGAAGGAGGATGATGAGGAGGACAAGGGTTACACTTTTGACTTGTTAGAATTTATTGGGGGTTTGGAAAACAGATGTCTAACCTCTATATTTGGGCAATTTTAAAATTGATGCTAAGGTACCAAGAGCTACCACAACTTCAATATTCATGTAAATAGCACATGAATCTAGAGGGGAAAAAAAATCATATTTCTTTAGAGAAAATGATATATTAACTGTATGCACATGGCACAAGTGACTATTAAGGGGAAAAAAGAAGAGAGTGAAAGAAGAGTGCAGAAATTTCTGTCTTCCTGGTATATACTTGTGTTATGCACTGGAAAAGGCTGGGAGCCCTGCTTGCCCGTGCCAGCAGCCTGTTGTTTCTTAGTGCTGGGCTGGTTGTGTAACCAGTCGGCAAAGGGTTCAGGTAATGAGATCTGGCAGGAGCGCAATTGGAAATGGGAATTGATATTGAAAGCGATATCTCCCGGGCTCCCTCCCCTTCAGGAACCCTCAGCTCCTGCATGGAGACCTGAAATCCTTTGCTTGTTTGTGCTTTAACCTGAAGGAATTAAATCAAGGCAGAGGCCTCATGAATAAATTGGTTGTCAAGGCAGTTTCTAGTATTGATCAAATTCTGCTGTTTGTGTGAATTGGGCTGGTCTCAGAGTGGCACTTGAATTGACTGCACGGCAGGAGAGCTATTTTGGATAATACCCTTTCCACATGCATGGCAGTATAGTTAATGTTCCTGTGTCCATCCCACAGTAATAATGAAGGAAGAAATTACATTTATATTCACTGAATTTGTAAATCTTCCCAAAAATGGGATGGTAAACTGTGCAAACCTCCTCCCAAGATTTGCAGTGGTGCTCAGCTTTGTAAAAATTTAAAATATCTTCTGCCTAGTTTGCCCCTGAGCATTGTTTCCCACTATCATTTTCTTGCTGACAATATCCAACAATAAACTCCCAGTGTAAGAAACCACTGATACTGCAACAATCCCCTCCTAGAAAGGACGCGGAATCAGAGTTTCAAACGTGGAAAGGAGGTGAAAAAGCAGAACAAAATCAACTCTTCTGATAGTATTTATGATCCTAAACCTCTGAAGAAAGTAATTTTGCAGATCTGTTGATGCTTTTTGCAGATCTGTTGACTCTTCCTAGCCTCTTTCTAGGCTTGCCACCCCCCTTCCCATGCCTGATTTTATCACTGCAAATGGGAGACAACTGGAACAAAGCACATGCACAGAAATTTACACACGCACATGTGTCCACAAAATTCTCTTTCATTAGCCTCCATCATCACCTCGCACTATGCCAATAAACCTTTGCACCTGTCAGCTGCATGAGAGATTTTTGAAATGGAAAGCGAGAAACCTTTCATCAGAGTGGTGAAGCCAGGCATGCCTTCTAGTTAAAGATCTTGTTATAAGGGCTGGGAACTTTGTGTGGTCATCTTCAGGGAGTGACAAGGGGAGAAACTGGGAGGCAAGACGTAACCTGTCATATCATAGCTCCTTTATTTGGTTAATAGATGGTGGTTTAGAGGAGTCAAAGTCAGATTCAGAGGCAGCAGCTGCCAGTCGGAGCATGTTGGTATTTAGCAGACATCCTAAATACCTACATCAGACATCAGGGTGTCTTGGTGGGAAGGGTTGCATCCACTGCAGGCTGCACTCATGTAGAGACAGTCAGTAGGACAAGGGGGAATGGTTTTAACCTGAAAGAGTAGGTTTAAGACTGGATATTAGGAGGAAATTCTTTACTCAGAGGGTGGCGAGGCCATGGCACATATTGCCTTGTGAAGCTGTCATTGCCCCATCCCTTGAAGTGTTAAAGGCCATGTTGGATGAGGCGTGGAACAACCTGGTCTAGTGGAAGGTGTCCCTGCCCGTGGCAGGGAGGTTTGAACTAGTTTTTAAGCTTCCTCCCAGTCCACCTGATTTTTCTAAGATTTTTCAATTTTTTTTTTTTTTTAGAGCTGCTTCCTTCAGATAATCAAAATGTATCACAATCTGAATGTCTGTGTATCTTCCTTGATTAATCAGTGTTTTCATAGTCCCTCAAATTTCATATTGATGTTGCCAGGAGAAGTCAGGCAGGGATTTTGAAACACCTGTTCAGTCTTGTACTTGACAATTCCTCCCATATACACGTGATTTGTGTGGGCTCACCTGGGTTTATCTTTTGCATGAGCCAAAAAGACAGGTGAGTGAGCACTGGGAAATCTTGGGGATGTTGGTACATGAAAAACCTCAGGAGATAACCACACTCACTCTCGTGAATTCCCTGGAGAAGCATCTGGAGTTTGAGGCACCCACAAAGGGGCCGTTTCAAGCACTCGCAGATATGCAGCATTCTCAGTCACAGATGTTTGCAGGCATTTCGTTTGCATCTCTGGGGAGATGATTTTAAACCCGTGAGGGAGAGGTGAAGCTGGTGATACGATGATCCACTGAAAAGTTTCTGCATGAGAAGTAAGGTCTGTTAAAATGATGAGTAACATTTCTATCACTGTAAAGTCATCCATCCCCCAAGCTTGGTAGGACCATAGGTCAGGCATTGGAATAGGCTGCCCAGGGAAGTGGTGGGATCTCCAGCTCTGGAAGTGTTCAGAAGGTGAGTGGATGTGGCACTTGAGGACATGGTTTTGTCGTGTATGTAGCAGTGTTGGATTAGCAGTTGGACTCAATCTCAGAGGTCTTTTCCTACCTTGACTATTCTATGATTCTGTGATTCTCTAGGTAGTGTGCCAGAAGTTGCCAGTGAAAACAGCATTGCCATCACAGCGAGCAGAGAGGAAACTAAATTCCCCATTACACCACTGGCTTGCAGATAAAATTAGAAGGAAAAGTGGCTGAAATTGTCAGTGGTAGATACGTTTGTATGGACAAAATAAAAGTCGTACACTCCAGTGGACTTAAAAACCCCACTTGAGAATTCCACAGGAAAAAGGAGGTTTTTGAGAGACAGTGAAGGTTTCATCTGTGTTGCTGAAGGGGTAAATTATTTCAGTTTAAGAATAAAATGTTTTTGAAATATCTGAGTCCTTACTACGCTCTGCTGTCTCATTACAACCACCCAAATGCCTGGAGCACTTAGGGACCAGTCACCTGATATCCTTTAGTTCAGTCACGGGATGGGTGCAACAGGCTTTACAGCAGCCACAGAAGTAAAGAAGTAGCACATTGGAATGTAAATAAAAATTGGCTTCTTAGCCAATGGCAGAATAGTAGAACTCTGTCTAAAACAGCAAATCCATTTTTTTTTCCTTTTCAAATATTATTAGGAGTTTGAATCCAAGCTTCCAGACAAGCCTGAGGCAGAAGAGAGAAAAATGTTGAGTTACAGTGATAAAATGCATTTTCCTACATTCATATTCTAGTTTGTGTCTGACTACCCAGTGTATTTGAACTCTTCACTGTATTTATTTTCTTTCTGCTAGCTAGAGAAACCTTATAACTATGATTAAGTCCCCATCATATATTGCATTTTATGACCAGAAGGGATTCTTTAAAAGTGATGAGAAAAGAATGGTGGGGAGGCAGAAGCACACACCACAATGTGATTTTAATAATTCCAGTTAAAAAAGAGCATGAACTGCTAAAAATATTCAGGCAATTATTTTCAAACCATGTTCCCCCTATATCCTCTGTCCTCTTCTCTAGCGGGTGCCACTATACAGCAGTGGAGTCTACAAAGGTAAGAGCATGCCAGAAGGAAAACAAAAAAACTAGGCATGAGGAGTCTGAGAATTAGACATTAATCAAATACTGTGAGTATTGATTTTTCTCTTTGTTTGGCTTATATTATAGGGATACAAGAGCAAGAGGCAACTTCTGTGGAGCCTATGAAAATTGACCTTGCAAGTCAAGCAGCAGACGTTTCAAATAAGGATGGTATGTTGTTCTATTATTTTCAATTTATTTTTTAGGGTAATGCCTTTAAACTTTTTTAAATGGTGTGTTTAGATTAGGTATTAGTAAGGAATTGTTCGCTATGAGGGTAGCGAGGCAGTGGAACACGTTGCCCAGAGAGCTGTGGATGCCCCATTCCTGGAAGTGTTCAAGGCCAGGCTCGTGGGGGCTTGGAACAACCTGGTCTGGTGGAAGGTGTCCTTGCCCACGGCAGGGGAGTACAACTAGATGGTCTTTAAAGTCCTTTCCAAGCAAAACCATTCTATGATTCTGTGTATCGTCCTGAAGTTGATACCCAGCCTTGCCTTTCTGGAGTTTGTTTATATGCTTCCTCCTAAAAAAAATCGAGTTATATTTATAATCTCTTCAACTGAGTCTTTTTGAGAGTTGACACCATCTCTGCTGTCTTGAGAGTCTGGTGGAAGTAACTTTCAGCACTGTAGCCCTGCTTTTTGAGTCGATTGGGTTAATGTGTTCAGTTAGTATGTTCCACACTGCATGCCTTTTAACTAAGTAATATTTTTGACCCACTATAATGTTGCTCTTGATACAGAATTGGCCAAGAGGTTGGGGTTCTAACGTTGCAGTCAGAAGATTATTTCTAGAAATTTCTGTGCTGGTGGCCAGCTCCAGTGAGGGGGAAGTGTTTGGCAGTATAAACACTCTGAACTTGTATGTTAGTCTCATTCTAGGTTAGCTGTGATTCCCTTTCCTCCTCCTTCAGTATCCATGTATAGCTCAGTCTGGTAACAGTTCTCTCACTAGGACTCTTACTGTTAATAAAACAACCACAATTTAGTGGACCCAACAGCAGTTCCAATCAGGTTTGTGACATAATCAACCCAAAATTCCTGACTCGGAAATTACAATCCTCCAACACTGACCTCAGTGAGCCGATGACCTATCTGTGTGGCAAATTCCAGCAAGGGCTGAGTACTAGGACGCTACTTGAAATCTGCAGTGTGTTACATCCTTCTAAACAAAAAATAATGTACCTTCTTGACTCATCCTGTGTGTAAAGAAATAATGGAGGGAATCAGCATACTGGTGCTTAGGTTTTGGTGAGGCAGACCCTTTATCACTCGTCTTGGTCAGCTCTTGTAGCGTAACAGAGCTGCATACAGGGTTTTGTTGGGTTTTACATAGAGGAGCTTTCTTACTGCCCCAAACAACAGTGGGTTTGGGGTTGGGGGTCCAATCCTCATTTTATACCCACAGACTCCTCTCTGTAGTGAAGGCTATTTTTTAACTCTTTCTTTAACCTCCTCAACGTTGACATAATATAAATAGAAGGCAAGCTTTTTTACATCTCAAAGACAAACCGATTGTATTCTTTTTGCTATTAGTTACACAAGGAATCCGATGCTGATTTCCTTTCTCTGATGTCAGATTGTGCTGCAGCATTTGAATTGATGACTGATTAGATACTGGCCTGTAAAGAAGTTTGCAAGCACAGGAAAAGCAAGTGTGCATAATAAACTTTCTTTTTTAAAAAATACTAGAGATTATGCTATTACTAGTAGAAGTGCGCAATAAAGCCAAAGCAGCCTTCTCGACTCATCCTTTGAATAAACCCAAAAGTCATAGCACATTAAAACATTTGAATTGTGAATCCATGGGATAGTTTGGGCTACTTAGTGAAAACAAATCCAAATTTACTAAAGGAATATTTTAAGGGATTTCTGGCTGGAAAGGAAAGCGACTGCATAGCTATTTTAACATGTGCCATAGGACAGGACAGCAGGACCAGCTAGCGGTTTCTGAAATGAGGATCTTGATAGGTTTCTTTGTTTCAAATCTTGCTTATCTTGTAGGGTGTGACATATGACTCATCTTGTACCTTCCTTTTCTTTGAACTTTCTAAGTTATGTGAAAGGACAGGAAAAGGGTGTTTGCTTAGGCTGCCAAAAAGTGCTTCACTTGTCAGGGAAGTCTTTGTTTCTAGACACCTTAAATTGCTACTAGGATTATATTACAGGGTGTTTTACCTTATGGACATACACTGCATGTTTAAAAAAATAAGAGAGGAAGGGTCAAACTCGTTCCCTTTGATAGTAATTTTTATGTAAATTGCCTATTTTTTTCTCTGGTCCCCTTCTTTCTGCCCCAGGAGATCTCATTGCTTCACAGCTGAAAGCACAAGCATATATCACTGCATCTCCCTTGGCAGACCAGCTCTTGTGGTTTAATTTCATGTACAATGGCACAGTGAAAAGTGCATTAGAGATGCAGAGAGTTTAGACAGCTTAGGTGAGTCTCGATATTGGTTCATCCAGTGGGCAGGTCCATGAGAGTGATATATTTGAGAAATTACTATTATTTGAAACCTGGGCTTGATTCTCCATCAGGAAAACTGTCAGAAGGTGCATCTGTAGCCTGGATAGGGCCGTGTATACAGACACATATTTGTCCGGCCAGTTTCCATCAGCTGTCAGAGCAAAAACCCCTGGATATTAAATTTCTTCTACCCAGGACAGATTTGCTGATTAGGTTTTTTTTAATGATGGCAAACCCCACATTTGGTGATTGGGTTCTTAGATGGCATTTCCCTGACAGCAGCCTTCTTTTTCCTTCTTTTTTTCTTTCCTTATTTTTAATTTGTTGTCCTTCCTTCCTTCCTTCCTTCCTTCCTTCCTTCCTTCCTTCCTTCCTTCCTTCCTTCCTTTTTTTTTTCTTTATACCACCAAATCTGTACAGATTACTAAGGCAGCTTTTAGTTTCCAGCTGGTATTAGTCAGCTCAAACTTTTCACAATGGGGTTGCTCAATCACCTTTTTTGTGGAAAGCCTGTGGAAAGCTGCACCCTGATTTAAATCAAAACACTAGTATTTTGGTGTCATCTGCTGTCCAGATCTATAGCATGATACCATGGGCTAAAGAAATGCACTCACTCTCTCGCAGACGACTTTAACTTGGCTCTGCAGTCTCCCATTTGCCTGTCTTCTCCACTTAGATGCTGTGCTGTCACTCCTGGCTAGCTGACCTTTAAGCACAGAGCAGAGATGAGGAATAATGTTGCACTGCCAAAGCACATCCCCCAGGTCAGCAGCAACCACAGTGCTGTGATGGATGGGAATTATTTGCTGGGTTATTTCTTCTCCTCTTGCAAGGAACTTTCTTGCTTTCTGGGGAGAAATCCCTGCTTGGTCATGAGAGCTGATAATTTTGGCCCCCAACAGGTCAAAATTTAAGAGAAATCAGACAGAGAACGTCCACATACATTGCACAGAGATGTCCATTTCTGGCATAAAAGGCCATCTGTGAAGGTGCAGAAGGAGATGCAGGTAAAACTGAATTTAGGAGACGTGCACCTCTGCACTCTGGGTGCTTCTCTGAGTTGTTGGCTGACGTAGCATATTATGGGGAGGTGCTACAAGACTGCTAAAGTGAGTTAGCAGTTTAACACTTCTAAAAACCTTGTTTATTGGGGAGAAGCCCTACTTCGGCTTGCGATGTGATTGGATGTAGAACACCCAGGGCTAATGATGCCATTCTGACACCACCTCATGCTGGGAGGCACCGAGGACTGTGAGTCACATCCCCGCCATGCCTGATGGCAGTTCTTCCATGTGTTCTTGTGCTGTGTGCTTCACTGCCGTGCTATTTTCCAGCTAAACAGAGAGAACTGTGTGGGGTATGAACCCCCATATGTTGGGGTTCACTCAGTGGTCTGCAGAAGCCTATCCTTCAGTCAGACCTTCCTGTCCCTAGCAGACCTCATGCAAAGAGCCAAGCTCAGCCACAAATACATAGGAAAAGGTTCATCTGGGATGCTGGCAGAGCCTAACCACAGGTTTCAAGTCCAGATTTATTTTGCAGGAGGTTTCTGTAGAACGTGAGTGAAGGCTGACGGTGTTTTCAACAAATACTGCCACTGAAGCTGTCCAGCATAATGAGGCTGGGAGAAGATGCTGTTGTCAGTGTGCAGCAGCCTTCCTTCAGTGATTTTTTTATTAAGCATGCTGTCTTTGCTATGCAAATATGGCTAAAGAACGCAAGCTTGCTGAATGGGATGCGCATCAGAGCTCTGTAATCAGGAGAGGATACTTTTCTTATTATTCATCACATACATCCAGGAAGCCAGTACACTATCTGCTCTGCATATGGATGATGAATAATTTACAAAGAATTCATCAAAACTGGAACAGGTATATTGATAACGATTCAGAAAAGACGTCGTACTGCCTGGCTGCAAGTAGCATCGTTACTGATTTTGAGGTTTTTTCATTCCTCTCTCCCGTCTTATCTTCATTTCCAAATCTCCTACTCATGTTTGAGGTTTTTCCCTGTCACCCATGTCAAATGCCTCATAATCTGCAGGTCATACCACAACACAAAGCCAGGGTAAAGAAAGAAAGAAATTGTTTTAATATAAATGGCTTCATTCAAATTCAGTGCAGAACAAATACTAGATACGAGTCGTAAAACTGCAGGTATTTATGTTTAGCCTCACTACAACCAATCACACCTGCCATAGCTTAGATGATAGTTTTGACAAATGTCATGGTGAAATGAGTTTAAGCCTTCTATTTAAATTTTTTTTTCTTTTTTTTTTTTTTTTGGAGTAATTTTAAATGAAAATAAGGTTGGCTTTGTAAAGGATCTTACACTAACAAACTATTATTGTAGGAATATAGCAACATTGCCTCTGAATCCTCCCCTAGGTTCCAGCAATTTGCAGTTCAAGAACTTCTGGAAGTGGCATCTCTGTAACTGAGACAGCATCAAAAGTGTCACAACCTAAATTATTCTGTTTTTCTATGGAAATGGATCTGTGTTCATCCTGCAGCTCAACCCCGAATCCTACCAGGGACTTTGTCAGAAGCCAGTGTTTGACTCAGAGGGTCAAGATTTGAATTAGAGGGTCAAGACCACTCAGTCCAGCAAAACTCTAGATCACTCTTTGGCAATACCTGCATCTCTACCTGTGGCCTACAGAGAGAGATGAAGGTCATTTTGACCTTGAGCTGGACTCCTTGATTGGGTGCCAAAGTCAGACTGGGTGGATGTGGACTGAAGAGAAATCTAGAGCCAGAGGATTGCACTTCTAGTGATGCTAAAGCCTTCATCTTTGCAGGACTGTTTGTCAGTGTCCAGGGAACTCCAGGTTAGGATGGGTCCCCCAAGAAACCTATTTGATGACTTAAGAGATTTCTTAATGCAATAAATGTCCCTTTTGGTTTAAAAGCAGTTATTACTCCACATGATAAACTTAATGAGTATCATTAATAGAGTCTAATGACCACCTCATTTCTTTTTCAGCTGAAATGAATAGTCAAGTTGAAAGTATAAATGATCCAATGGAAACAGAGCAGAAAGCTTAAGTAACAGGTAAGACCTTTACAACTATTTTTTCTCCCCTATTTTCCATACGGTTTCTGTATGAAAACTTTCTTTAAAAGCACCTGAATTAAAGTTAAAATTTACCAAACATAAAAAATAAAAAATAGGAAGACAAAATACAGAAGAGAAGTCTGATATGATCGGTATTACAGTATAAAAAGAAAGACTTGATTTGTCAAGCAAATATTATAGCAGGAATCTGCAGCTCTAATGGGTTTAGGTAGTGCATGGTCTTAGATCACCAGAAGGCAAAACAGCACTGAGATAAGGAACAGAAGAATAACTGAGCAAACAATTTTTGGCATTGCTTTGGAAAATGACAGGCAATTTATATTGGTTGGAACCAAGCTCAGTTCTGTATGAGCTGTGTGCTGGGAAAAAAAGGTTCACATCGTAAGGGGTTTGTTGCCCTTGGCTCTCCAGTACCTAATGTCTCTTTAGCAATACCACTGAAAAACAAGGCAGTCAGAGAGCTCCTTCTGCAGCTCTGCAGAAGCTTTTTGGAGCTTTTTTTGGCTTTAGACACTAAATGATAGTGCTGTGGCTGGAGCAGTGGTGGCTGTTGAGGCAGTGTTTTTCATAGGCATAAACAGCATTTCTTCTAGACTAAAACGAATAATGTAGTGAGAAGACAGAAGTCCAAGGCTCATCCCTAACAAAAAGAAGCAGTAGCCATTTCTCCCTCAGAAGCAGTTTTCAATGCACACTGCTTCCTTTGATGTAGGGTTTTTGAGAAATACCAGTGTCATCAGCAGCAACATGCTATATTTACCCTTGTAATGGGGTTTCATGTAGCACAAGAGCAAGGTATACAATGGCGGCAGCTGTAACACAGAGGTTTAAAACACAAGGTCTCATTCCTGAACGTGACTCTTGGTCCTTATCAGCATCCAGGTGATGTGTTACTATACTGCTGGAGTGAAAAGTAGCCCTGATGGTGTCCCACTTAAAAAGTACTGAAGTAAAAATAGGATGCACTCTCAAAGTACTAATTAAAATACAGCGTCTGTAACTCTTCCTCCCCCTCCCTTAGCTTCTTGTTCAAACAAAAAAAGAGGAAATAATGAAATCCATAACTTAAAAATACATCAATATGTTAATTCCCTTCTTCTGTTTAAAAAAGGTATTTGAATATTACAGTTTTCATGTGGCCCTTAAGAAGTCTGTTTCTCATGCTGCATTTTCCCATAGAAATTATTATCTGTGAATGTTTAGGGCTGGAGTAATTTCTGCTCATGAATTAGCAATCAATTAATAAATCTCTTCAGTTCTACTGCAAGATGTGGCTTTGCAGGCACCTTTCTGATGCAAAGGGGCCGGATCCTGGGCACACCATGTCTTGCTCAGCAGTTCAATGGCACGCACAGGATTAGAAGCAGGCATCAAATTCATTGCACCTGTCTGTCAAAGTCATCCCAACTCTGTTGCTACTGTTTTAATTACTAGGAGCAACCCCCAGAGAGGATTGATCAGCTTGTTAAACCTCAGAGAATCTCACAAGGGTCTTTTTGGAGCCACGGAGGTCCATTTGTGTCCTATTTTTAGTACTTTAATGTGTTGTTTGTCACCAAAGCACTTGCCAGAGCTGGGGGTCTCTGGTATCAAGCTGTTGCTTGCTGGTGCTTTGGAAAACCAAGACACCCTGATAAGCACAGGTAATTTGCTCACCCAAAATTAGCTGTTACATATAAGCTGTGTCACACACACACATTGGACGAAAAAAGAAACCGCGGGCATCTGTTGCTGGAAACGTGAGACCTGGGTTCTGTGCAGACATTTGAAAATTTTACTTTTTTCTTTCTACTTTTCTCTCCACTGCTGTGGTGAAGGAAGGATGCCGGAGAGGAGAGACCCAAGGAAACCCTACGGGCAGGCGCTGACATCCTACAGCATCATTCTTGGCCGAAAAGAGCACACAGAGATGATCAGCGGGTTGGGAGGGAGGGAGCTTTTGGGGGAATGAGTCTCTGCTTTTAATTTCTCTTTGTTCTTCATTCCATTTCATTCTGTAAGCCTTTTGGAAAGAGTCATAACTTCCCAGGTCTAACAATGTTTTGCAATTAACCCTGCATTTACAACAGTTTCTTCTGAAATGTGAGTCCCTCTCTTACATTGGGTCTCTTTTCCTCCTGCATCATACCATCAGTAGCCTGTTTTCAGGCCCACCCCTTTTCTAGCATCTTTATCTTCTTTCCCATGATCAGCCTATGCTTTGCCATGTCCTTACATGTGAATAACACATGTGGCCTCAAACCGCCAGTACCCCAAATCCATCCTGCTTTTTCCAGTTAGTTCTGCACATCTCAAAACCAGTGCTGTAAGTATGACCTTTGGGTACAGGTAGGCAACAGGCATTTCCTCGATCCTGGAAAGACTGTGCATTCGAGGCATCTTTAAATACAGCTCCCGGCTTTAACAGCTTCACACAGTAGCTTTTGTGAGCCCTTATTACATTTTCCACTGCATATGCATGAATTTTTATTTTTTTTAAAAAAGCAATTAACAGTTATTTGGATAAGAATGTCTCTCCATATGTCAATTTTCTGCCAGCAAATGCTGCACTGAAATTTGTAGAAAAGGAACAAAAGGTTTTCACGTACATTGCCCAACTGTACTGTAACCAAAACTGACAGAAAATACACAGGATGGAAGAGCACGCGACCTGTGTCCATAGTGGGATGTGCTACAAACTGTATTTTAAAGTGCTGCTAAGAATAATTTGGTCATTTTAAGCAAAGTAATTGATTCTAATTTGATAATTTTAGGAAAAATAATTGATTCTGTTCTTTTTTTTTCACCCAAAACATTCCTGAATCACAGAATAAGTATTTAATATCTGGCCAGAAAAAAAAAAGTAAAAAAAAGGTAAGATATATCTCTATCCTCCTGTGATCTGGGTTCATCCCAGCTAGAACAGTTTCGATGATAAATCCTGTGCTGGAGTAGCAGCAAGTCAAGGGTGACCCAAGCGTACCTAACATGGGCTATGACAGTCAGTGGTTGTTGTTAATTCAGAAGAGTGTCGAGGAGAAACAAGGATTAGAAAGGAAAACAGGAAAAGCATCAGATTACACACAGAGAGTATGGCCCCTAGAAAGGCAGCCCCCCCCCACCTCCCCTTCTCTGTGGGACTCCAGCATGTTTGCTCGAGGCGGGATCAGAAGGGTATTTCTGTGTGCCGCCTCCAGCGGTATATTCACCCAGCTGTGACTAGCGCCAGAGAGGCTCTCAAGGAGCTTCTTCATTGCCTGGAGTGGATGGATAACTCCTAATTGGATCAGTTGTAGGAGGAAATGGGCTAATGTTAGTCTATGAATCAGTTTGAGAATTTTGCTAATTACTATTTGCTAATTTTGCTAATACTATTACCTGTATTTGGTAACTACAGTTCCTCCGGCTCTTGTTCTCTCCAAACACTCTTGAAGGGACTCCGCGTTCCCTTTGAGGTGCCTCTGATGCTTTCCTTTCCCATCCTTGGGGTCATGCTTGACGGAACATGTCTTTTGGGATGTTGGCTTTTCTGCACGGTCCCTTATCTTTCTGTGTATTTTCCATACTGGGTTATTATGATTGATAAGGCTGTCGTAATAGGTAGGTCAGGAGTGGATAAATACATCAGGAGGATTGTGTAACTGCGATAAGTTCAACAGACTGTCTAGTCCCCTGAATGTAGTTCTGTACCTGTTTTGAATGTGCTTCCCCGTGGGCAACATTAACATTAGCCATGAATCAGATGATTCCTCTTTTTTCACCAATTTTGGTTTTAGAAAGGGAGCCAAAGGGACAGCCCCACAGGAGGCTGCATGCTGAGGTGTGGTCATTCAGAAGGAGATAAAGATTCCTTAAATGTCTTCTGAAGACTGACTAGCAGTTAAAGAAAAAAATTAGCTGCAAAGATGCATCATCTTAGACACTCTCTAGCCCCTGACAGTAATTTCATTTTGCTTTTTATTTAACCTTGGTAGACAATAGTGAGTCTTCGAAACAGCCATTTGCCCGATGATGCGTCGGCAAAGCATGAAGACCAGAAAGTTTAAAGCAAGGAAACCTATTAGTAGATTAAGTCCTTACTGTAGTATTTGCAGCCTTGTTTATATCTGTCTTCCTTTGGGTGTGTTTTGGTTTGAGTTGTTGGCATTTTTCACTACTTACAAAGTGAGCATACTTCGGCAGCATGAGTTCTCAGCTGTGTTAATAATAGTCGATGCAGTCAGTCTCTGATGTTCTTCTGGAGATGCAAGAAAGGCAAGGAGCTGGTTTTGTAGAAGAACAAGTGTTAAATGGAGAATCACCACACTGGTATTTATGTCAAGGATTTTGATTTAAAATTCAAGATGTATTCACAGCAGGTGGTGTAAGAGGCTGTGCTTGATTGTTGTTTCTCCTGTGTCTGAAAGCGCTCACCCCTACCATTAGGCACAATATTCCTCAGGCTGGTGACTGCTCCCATGATGACATCCAAAGGTGATACTTAGACATAGTCTGTAATAATGGGTCACTGCAGCTAATTGTCACTCTTTCTATAAAGCACTGAGAAAGCCTCTCTTTGAATTAACACTGTTCTGCTTTAGGACTTGAATTAAATTATATTTAAAAAAAAAGAGTTTTCTCTATATGCAGTGCATGCCAGCTTTGCTTTTAAAATTACAAAATTTAACAGAGTATGTGGATCTATTTTCTCGGGGAATAGGGATTTTTATCATATTGTTCATCCAGGATTTGCCTTACCCTGACATTTGTGATATAAGTTTTAAAAAAGTGTAAAAATTAAAAAAGGTAATTTTCTTGACCAAAAAATATGTTTTTACTTCAATGCAAAGAAATGTAGAATGTTGCTTGCAAAATGTCTTCTTATAGATGGTCTAGCAGTTATATGGGTTAGCATATGCCTTTTTTGTTACTTTGTCATTTACATGCTGAACCTGAGTCTCGTTACTTTCCTTGTAACTTAAAGAACCAATGCCTTCATCCTACCTTGTTAAAGCAAATCGTTAATAAAGCTTGTCCTGAAGACAAGGCAATGCCGCTCATGTGTTTATGCCCTCCTCACCATGCCAGAGGTGCAAAGGTCATTTCGGTTGTCCATGAAGGACATTTCGGTTTGGATGTGCCATCAGCAACGCGTGCAGCCGGATCCTCATTAAAATTTGTCATTTGGCAGATTCTTGTAAGAACCAGGGGGCAGGGGGGGTTTTTAGAAGATTTTGCAGCTCAAAGGGGAAAAGGCATCTTGGCTGGTCCCATTGCTGCACAAGAGATGTTACAAAACCTGTCCTGTTCCACTAAATCCCAGCATCTGTTATCTGTCAAAGAACACTCCATATATATGCAATCCACAGGTACAACAGAGAATTATGTATGCTAGATGTTATCAGTCCTTTCTATCATCACTTATTTCAAAAATGGATAGGTAGAGGATACTTCAAGGATCACGAAAATTGCTTTTTTTCTTTCATGACACCGATGTAGGTGAAACTGTGTGTACCAACCTGGCCTTACTCTTCTCAGCCAAAGCTTTAATCATCAATAACTGAAGTGAGGGGGCTGGCTGTGTGGGTTCAACACTCTCCAACAAATGGCTTCCAAATTTCACCTTTCCTTGTGTGCAACCCTTGGACTGCCAGATGGAAGAGGACAAGGTACAGGAGGTGCATGGCAGTGGGGAATGTCTGCCTTTTTGCTGTATGCAGGCCCCAAATGTGTGTATGGTCTGAGCTTACCTGAGAGAGACAAATACCAGCAATAGCTGTGCTTCTCGCTGGCTTCAGCTGTTCTCACTTTATCTCCAGAACTGTACAGCAGTGGAAGCACCTACTTTACCCACGCTGTAGCCTATTGCTGCTGCAACAGTGTGTATGTTTAAAGGGAGAACAAATAAATTGTCTTCTTAGCTAGGAGAAAGTACTGTCCATCCCACCCTTCTTGACTAGCACAACATCAAGAGGAAAACCTCCATGCCACTGGAGTAGGAAGAAGGGCATGTGTTTGAAGTGGCACAGATCCTCACAGAGATGGATGCTTTTCCAAATGGTGTGGATTAGGAGAGTCTTCTTGACAGATTTCTAAACAAGCTCTGAAAGGGAAGGTGTTAAAGAGGTGGATTTGTGCCTGGGAAAGTCTTTTGTGGAGCTGATTATACTGGATGTCAATCTATGTCTACAGAAACAGAAGCCCAATTACCAATTTCCCTAATCAGCTTCTCAGAGAGAGTCTCCAAGAGAAACTGCGTTACCTTTCAGGATTTCCGTGTGAATCTCCTCAGAGGGTTATGTGTATGCTTTAAATTGGCTTTGATTCCTCTCCCTAGCCCCCTCACACAGCAGCTTCCAAAGGGGTCATTATGACCTTGGTTTATTTGTAAGGGGGAAACTGTGCTTTGGGATTTTAATTAGTCTTGGGCTTTTTTGCTTTTTTTTTTTTTTTTACTGAAGTAAAACTGTCCGGAGACATTTAAATACCCTAATTTCTCATTCCACTAGAATTATCAGCAACTCCTTAAAGTAAATGTCAAATCACTATTAATTGTTTCAGAATTCACTGATAAAATATTTATCATAATTAATTCCTTCATTTAAAAAAAAAAAAAAAAAAGAAAACGAAAAAAGAAAACACAGACGGTGGAAGAGGTACTCGGGGAGACTGCTCCATCTGGTGGAAGCTCAGGGCTCATGGTTTGAGGGGTACCTCTATATGCATTACACAGGTGAAATTTTCCTCCAGTTTAACCCTGTTGAGCGTCATCCACTCCTTAGTAGAAGAGCGTAAGTCCATGCACTTGGTTGATGTTGGAAAACATGGTTGGCATTTGCCACTAGACACACCTCACCTATTAAAAATAGTCACCGAGATCTTCCTGGTTTTCTCCAGGAAGAAATGGAACAAGCTTTTATAAATAACTTTCAGTGCAAGTCTGGGTAGCAGTGCTGCCACCAGCTGTTGCAGAGGCCAGGGAGCCTCTTTGGCCTGTGCCCTCTTACCTCCAAGTTCTACTTATTTCACACCAGTTTCCAAGCACCTGCTTGGTAGAAGTGTCCTTCTGGATGGGAAATGTAAGCCTAAATGATAAGATTTTAATGTATTTTTTAACTATATCCCAACAGCAAGTCAGGAAATTGTTTTGAAATAAAAGCAGAAACAGAGAAGGGGAGATCAAATCACAAGACAGTTGAAACAAGCAGCATTGTGTGAAACCCACAAATCCAGAAGCACACAAATGGGCATCATGAAGTTAAAAATCCCTTCTCTGCCCAGGGTGCCCTTCACAGCACCTCCACACCAGAGCAAGGGTGTTTATTTTTTCCTGCAGAAAAGGGAAATGAGAGGCCAGGTGCTGAGGAGACACTGATTACCTCTTTCCCGCAGTCAAAGCAATTTTTATGCAGCATATGTTCTGTATTTACTGTAAACTATATATAGCAGATGATGGGTAGTTAATGTATTTTGGACCATATCGTGTATATTATTATATACTATATGTGTACTACACCTAATTTAATTAGATAAAATGTGTGCTCTATAGAAAACGCATTAGATCAAACTTGGGTTTATATAATGCCTAAACACAGGTAAAAGCTGTAACATAAAGTCAATATTTGAATTCAGAGTATTTTGTATTATGTAAACTAAGCCATCCAGATATCATCTAATATGGAGATAATATGTACCAGCAGTCTACTACAAATACTGTGGTTTAGACCACATATTATAGATAACATATAAACTATATAATATTTAATATTCAATTTATATGTAGCTACACTATACAGTAGTGGTATTTTATATAGGATAAATGTAACTTGGGATATACCTGCACAAAACAGAACACTCTATATCATGTACTATATAAGCCCTATGCTATAATATCCCATTGTATACTACTCCTTTATATCACATATTATATTTGTGTCATGCCATATAGGAATTATATCATACCACGTTGTTTGTCCAGTAAATGTCATTAGCAAGATACAATACATTACGTAATGGAACATAATACAATGAACTATAATAAATCTTACACTACACATAGTATTTACTGTAAACACAACACATTATATGTTTATATTATATGATGCATGATACAGTAATTAGATAAGTTTTAGTATAGACTGTATTTTATATCTTGTATAGATATATCTATTGCACATATATTATGTCATTGTAGATGGTTTTTTTTGGCAGTATATCCATTTAATAAAATTGAACAAAATTCTATATAAAATGTCTTACGTAGGATCTATCATGTCCCAGTGACAACTCCCAGGACAGCTATATATGCAATCCACATGCATAACATAGAATATGTAATAATGTACACTAGATGTTATTGAGGAGCTTTATGTCAATACAATACTATGACATGAGAGCAGGAGTCAGAGAACAAACAGGACTCTGTGGTGAAGCTGATTTCTATCGTGAGATAAAAACAGAAATGGAAGTTTTAAAAACCATGATAACAAAAAGCACTTCTGAGTGTTGTTTCGTTGCTGTTTCAAGTCAAGTCTAATAAAAACTGTAAAACAGAAAAAGTAGAGTTTCATTTCAGAAAAAAAAATTAAAGGCTGCAGTCCCCTCTGCTTTTACCCTGCCACACAGTTGAAGGCTGACAAAACTTGTGATACAGAGAAAACATTCTGACGGACCTGCACACTTGTTTATTTTCCTGACACAAAGGGGGCCCTGGATCATGTTTTGGTTTGTTTTTTCTGCTTGGCTATATTAATATGCAGTTGGATGTGGGGCAAACTAAATTTTTTTAGCCCAGTGAGCACTGCAGCAGCTCTGGAGCTTGAGCTAGCCAGCCACTAATCCTATCTCAGAGGATTACCCCCTATTAGCTGAGGGCTCTGAAAGAACAGCCATTGTCCAAAGTTCAGACCAACATTTCAGCAGGATGCTAGAGAATTGGAGGGGGAGGAAGATGGGGATATACCTGTGTGCTTGGGAAGGGGAGGCGATGGTAGACAGTGGCAGACAGAGACTTTGATCCAGCTGTGGAGAGCATGTGGCAACTCCAGCAGTGTGATCCCAAAGAGGAAAAAAAAAATAAAAACAAGAAAACAACAACAACAACAACACTTCTATTTAGCCAAAAAGATAAAAGAGATATGGAGCTGTGAGCAATGAAAACGCCTCCTGCTGTTCTAGCCTTGCTGTGGATGGAGAGAACAGGACTGAGATAAAGCACTGCCTCCTTTGCTTCAGCAGAATTACCCAATTCATGAGCCATTTTTTTCTGCTGGTGGAGACAACTTGCTAGACCTTCCCTGCAATGACTGGCCTTGTATGTCAAGCAAGGGAGGCAGCATAACTGAAACTACTTCTGCTAAAACTCTGACTTGCATTGCTGAACCCCGAGAAAAAGAAGGCTTAAAGATGGGTTATGCTCCCAGGCTTGGTGCTTTCCCAAAAATGGCTAAAAGAATAATAGTGCCATAGGAAAGCAGAAGCTCCCATGGGGAGTTAGGAAGGGATTGTAGGCAGCAAATCCCTGTTTTGGTCCAGCACTGCTACACAGCACACACTGCTCTTAAGCCCCCTATCCCCAGGGACCTGCTTGGAAGAGATGATGTCCCAAAGACATCTGCAAATCCTGGGCTGCCTCTGTGATGCTGGGTTGCCACAATCCTCTGGTCCTCATCATCTGAGCCTCTGGCAGTCGGCATCTTGTTCAAGCCAATATGAAAAGAAAAGCCTATCTTGCAGACACTCAGTCGGCACAACCCAACACTCGCTGTCTATGGTCAGCCTAAACTAAAACCATCCTTAAACAAACCACTTGGTTCAGTTAAGGTGCAGCACCTCATACCAAAAGAAAGACCCAACTGTGTTATTTGATTTACCTTGTTCTGCCTTTACAACCTGTCTGTAATGTAGGGCATGAAAAATCCAGGAAACTTAAGAAGGGGTCAGGAGCAACCCTTGGTCCTGGTAAGCCATAAACAAAGATGGCTGAAGTAGTGTCAGTCATGAAACAAACCACCCAAAGACAGCCTTGCTGTGAGCAGGCCAAGCACAAGCAGGAGGTGTCCGTAACAGCTGTGGAAAGGTACATCTTCATGCAAGACTATAGAAAGCAAAGAGATGCAGGGATTTGCAGCAAGGGGGACAGAGCAGGGAAAGCAACATACACAGCACAGGACACCAGGGAGCACCAGTTCTAGTGACCCAGGCCAGCATCACTCCCTCAGCCTTCACATGAGCCTCAACACAGCAGAGCTAAGAGGGGAGAAGCAAAAAGAGCAGTCCCAAAACCTGGATAAAATTATATCATTGCATACATCAACTCTGGGCCTGGTAAGGGAGGAGATTGAGACGCCTGCATCCAGCAGAGGCAGTTATGTGAAGGAAGAACACAAGGGAGACAAGGGCAGGGTCTCAAAAGCCAGGAGATGTTTCTTCTCTCCCACACTTCTTACACAGAAAAATCCAAACAAGCATGTAGTGTATGTCTGCATCCCTTTATACGCCTTATCTCCACATAAATAACCAAAATTAGAAGGCATTTATCCTGAATCCTGTTAAATTGTTTTCCTCACTGCTTCTGCAGAGCAGTCAGTGCTACAGGCTCAGTTGCCTGTCCAGAGGATGCATTTGTTGTTGTTGTTGCATTTAGCACCTTCCCATTTGTTGAACATCTGCACCTTAGGCTACATTCATTATCATTGCTGGTAAGGGAGCATGACTTAAAAATATCTTGTTTCTCCTTTGGGGTAAGGCATCTTATGGGCTGCAAACATGAGAAGAGAAGGACAAACAAATACAAATGATAGAAACAAAGAGAGTGGCTGAAAATTACAGTCAGTCTTTAGATTTAGCATAGAGTATGCTGGGTACAAAATAGAGCTGTTGTCTGTCGAGGACATCTACCAAATGTCCTTGGCTGAAAAAAAAAAAAAAAGGCAGGAATAAATGAAAAAAGATTATAAATAGTTATCAAGAAAAGTGAAATTGGTAGTCAGTCTCCTTTTCCCCTAGGGCGCTATGTATTCTCCTCTGGTCATTGCTGCTGCCCCTCATCAAGACAAGCAGCAGAGCATAAATTAGGGAGAAGCACTCGTGTCCTGGCTTTAACATATTCCTTACAGGTGAAGGTCACACCATGCAGTTCTCTTGGGTACACTGCACTAGGTGGTGGGCAACTTTTATAAGATGTTTAATGCCAGTCACCAGGAAACCTGCAGTCAGTCGCTCACTCCCCACCAGCAGGATGGGAGAGAAAATTGGAAGGGTGAAAGTCAGAAACTTGTGGATTACATAACAACACTTTAATAAGTGAAGCAAAAACCATGCACACAAGCAAAGAAAAATAAGGAATTCATTCACCACTTCCCATGGGCAGGCAGGTGGTCAGTAATCCCCAGGAAAGAAGGGCTTCATTACATGTAATATTACTTAAGAAGACCAATATCATAACTCCAAACTCTCCCCTTTTTCAGCCCATTTTATATGCTTAGCATGATGACATACGGTCCAGAGAATATCCCTTGGGTCTGTTGTGGTCAGCTCTCCCATCTCTTGTCTCCTCTCAGCTCCTGAGACTTGCAAAGCCAAGTGCATTTCCAGAGGAGGAAAGGGAAAAGAGATACTAAAATAATTATGGCTTTCTTTGACTGACTGAGCATAAAGGGAGATTTTAAAAGAAAGGCATATTGAAAAAAACCCTCTGGATTCTGATGTCTGTCAGAGTCCTTCTGCTGCTTACTTAACTCACCTTGTAATGGGCAGGGGAGCCATGGCTGGCAGGGTGACAGGAAGGCATCTTCCTCCCATGGACAGACATCACATTCCCACAGCATTCCTGACTGTCGCTCCTGCTCCTGCCTCCTTCTCCTACATGGTTTCCTAGTCTCACAAAAAACACGTTGCCTCCAGCCCAGAAGCATCCCCTTGATTAACACCAGCTTCCACCTGCAGCTAAACATCCTCAGCTTCCCCTCCCACGATATGGGCTGCAGCAGCCAAGTACATCAGAGAAGACAGGCATCCATAAAAATCATCCTTTGAATCAGATCTTGCTGCCAGCAGAGGAGGATTTCAATTCAGAGGACAGAAGAACACATGGAGAACTTGAGTTCTTTAGGAACTGAACCCAAAATTACTGTCCCAGATCAGCGAGGAACTCCTTATGCTTGAGAATCAAAACAGTGGAGTCCCTCTTACTGCTGCTATTAGGTCAAAGTTTGTATCACTCGGGAAAGCTGACAGCCTCTGTACACTTCTGGTTTGTGTGTGTGTCTGAGTATTTCATATATTCAAAAGAGAATACTTGACCTTGAAGATTAAGTGTGCGCAAGGAGTGGTGCAAGCAAGTTTCATGTCCCTGCATACACGTGCTAAGGCTTGGGAGAAAGGCAAGAATTGGTGGTTTATTTATTGCCTGGCTTTTTACATGCTTTTAATTTATTTATTTCATCTCATTATTTTCAGTTAAGCTTTTCATTTTTTCCAGGAACGCAGAGGGACCTGGACGGGATTAAGAAGGGATGTGTCACATAGCAAACATGTCTTGGGCCAGTTCACTACCTGCAATCCTCTACAGCACCACAAAATCACCAGCAAGAACTATATGGCTTTGCAAGACATCCCCCAACTTCATTATGCCAGACACATTACTACATTTATCCCAGTTTTTCCAAAGCCTAAATTTATTTATCAAAAATTACCAACATACAGACAGCTCCTTTTGTTCTTGGGTCTGGGTTGCACAAGGGTGAGATGGGTGGCACTGTGAAAAACATGTCTCTTTGAAAAAGAAGTTAAAAAATCCCACTCCAACCATGAAGACGAGAATTTGGCATCCCATGATGAAGCCATGCATGGAGTTAGTTTTTACCCTGGTTCCCTCATTGTGCCTTGTCACATTTTCTCCTCCAGGACAGGTTGGGGAAAAATTGGATGGCTGATTTCATTGGCATCAAACTTCATTACTGAAAAGCAGGTGATAGGAAGGGTAGAATAATTGTTTTAATTTGCCTAGTAATTTATCAAACAACTTGTTCCTCAACATGCATCAGTCCTTCATTTCCTGCCTCTCTTTGCAGTGGTGGCCACGCAGGGGCTCATTCCTGACCTGTGAACCTGCATGTCTTCAGTTCAGCGCTCACCCCCTTGCCCAGGCTCACCCTCTGCATCCACTATTTTATTTATTTTATTTTATTTTATTTTACTCCATTCTATTTTTCTTTATTTACATAAATCTCCTTAGCCAATTCTCTAGCTCCATGAAGTGATGAGGAATCCTCCTACCACAATATTTTTTTTTGACACAGAGCATGAGAAAGATGTAGAGGGGGCAGAGTAATTCCACTGGAGGGTCTGTATCATCACATGTCCCTGCATTCAGGAAAGAGCCCTCAGAGAGTCAAATCAATATCAAACTGACATTATACAGGAGAAACCATGGTGCATTTGGAGTATTTTTCTCCCCCTGGCATGACATTAGATCTACAGAGGGAAAAAATATGTTCTGGAGCTGATTTCTGAGAAGTTTTCAGTCCAATATCTATCAAGATTGAACCTTTCCCAGTGACATGTGGTCCAGGAAGAAGACAAACTGCCCACACAGCACCAGCAGAGAAACATGCCCCGGTCACCATGAGGAAGACAATAAGTGAAGGCTAATGGCACAAACAAATTTTACCAATAAATATGGCCATGCTGCAGAGAACACTCACTTGTATATAATTAATGGGGATCTAGGGAGACCTTTAGCTGTTTGCAATGAAAACTGGAAACATGCCTCAGAAAGTACGCCAGCGATGCTATGGCGTGATAGCGCTTCACGCCACTGCACCCAGGAGCCGTGTGCTCCACAGGCTGCCCTGCTGCATCCTTCCTGCCTTATGCTGGATGTGCTTTTTCTGTGCTGGATGATTTATCTCCTTGCCTCGGGGTAAAAAAACACGTTTGTGTGCTTCGGTGTTTCTGGAAGGGAAAGGAAACATTTTCAAACTGGAGAAAGCCTGAGAATTTGCAGGCATTTACTGAGCTTACAAGGCCTGCACTCCAGTGCACTGTGCCAGTGTTTATGTGTGAAATTAATTTACACAATAAAAATTTTTAAATGATGCCTCATTAGTGCTCAATTATGCTTTGTCCTTGCACATCTGGGGAATCCGTGACTAAACATGCACTGCTAGGTTGTACAGGAATTAAACTGACTCCAGCAGGACCGAGTGCCACCTTGGACATGGTCTGGGCTTGAAACTGGGCACTGGGCTCATACCCATCCTTTCCTCTTTTCACATTGGGCAAAGCCTCAAAGCAGGGGATTCCAGTGCCTGGAAAGGTCTCTATGGGTGGGAGCCAGCTGGTGCTTGTGCCCAGCTGGGGGTGTGTGGGGAACTCAGTCTCTTTCTTGCAGAGTGAATGGCAGTCCCAAGGTCCCCTGGGGACCAAAGACAAGAAGACACCAGCAGGAAGCTCAGAAGGCTTGTTTAGGCATTTTATGCTGGCTGCTGCTGAGTGACCCCAGGCAGGCTCATGTTACATGTTAGCCAGGGATTACTGTCCTTTTTTTATTCTCTTTGGGGTAAATATGCCTTTCTGAGGGTTTGGGAACATTAGGGGAGGCCCTGCCAGCACACTTTGCCAGGTGACATCTGGACAAACACAGCTCCGGGGAGGGGGTAAGACTGCATTAGGTTTGTATATATTTTAACTCGTTGGCAACTAATTGCCAGGCACCAAACACAAATAACTTTGTGACAGGAAAAAAACCTGTGACAAGGTATGCTACGAGACAGGGTGTCTCAGCATGGTCAGGTTGCTGCTGGAGGCATTTGAGGCAGATTAACCTCCTGTGCAGTGTTTTTAAAGACTAGAAGAATGGACGGGGCCAAGGATTAAGGGGCTCATTTATCTTTGTACATCACCCTGGGTCCGTGCTTCAGTTGGTCTCTTACAGTGTCCCTACAAATGCTACTGGCATTCGTGCAAGGCAAAGCCATATCCATCTTTGAACCTGGGTGAGGTGATCATTGGCCACTCTGGGACCCTCTGGATCCCAGTAACTGTGGTGAAGTAGGACCCAGAGGGTCATCCACATAGATATGTGAGTGCATCCAGGATGAGTCTTGAGGCACCTTCATCTCAGTGCAAGCAAAGCTCCCCTCAGGCATCTACATCCTCTCCAGTTTCAGCTCTGCAGGACAGGCATCATACTCCCACAGGGTAGATGATAACCTGACTGGCTGGTATGGTACACAGCCGTGGTTGATCCTCTGAGCTGGAACTCACCCTCCTCTCCGTGAACTCCACAACACAGAGGCAGGTCTACCCCTTTCTCTGACAGAGGCATCTCTAAAAGTGGATGATACTTAGGAAGGACCCAGCATTGTTGGTGTCCCATTGGGAGGACTGGAGATATTGAGTTCTTCTGATTCTGGATCACATTGTACTGATCAGGATTATTTGGAGTCTAGCAGTTGAAATTTGTGAAAGTTCTGATTTGGGGCATCTAACTCTGCCCCTAACCCTGACAGTACGCATGATGACAGGGTGTACTTCAGTCCTGCATGCTGTTTCATTAGCATACCTCCCTGCAGGGACAGCTGACATCTTTAGTGGGCACAGATCTCCTTGGGGCACCCTTGGCTAATTGGAGAGGCCACAAGACACCCCTTGCTCATCTAACAGCCTCAGGAGTGACAGGACCACTCAGGGCATGAGGCATGTGCTCATCAATCACGTTGCTGTAGGGCACTTTGTAGTGGCATTTTATAGTGGCATTAAAATGTTGTAGCACATACAAAGTCCTAAGTAATGGTTAGTCTGGGCTTTGAGACATTGTCTGTGTACAGCTGTGGATGGCTCCACAGACTCTTGCAAAGACACTGCTGAAAGAAAGCTAACAGCACTACTCCCTGCCACTGGAGTATGATGACCATGCTCTGTGCAAGTATTCTGTTCTCCTTTTACAACCCTGCAAGAAAAAAAGAAAACAAATATAGCAGTTTTTGCTGCAGATTAAGCTTTTTCTGTTCATCTCGGCTCAAAGACCAATTCTGCTCAGCGTTAGCTTGCAAAAACACATATTCACTAAAGCACAGAGCATACGCAAACACAGAAATAAAGATGCATATGCATAAACCAAAACAAATACCAGAAAATAAGGCAATAATACTCTTCTTATGAAATTAGAGCGTTGACATGATCATTTACCTCATTTGAGACACTAAACAACTGAGTCATGGCTAATTAAGGCTGCAATATTCATGAAATATGCCATATTGATTACAACCTGCTCTGAAACCAATCAGTCTCTCTATTTTAGGTATTGAGCCATAAGTGAGGCATCAAACATAGCCAACACTTCCTGATTGCTATCGATAACTTCACACCCTGTTGAAACACCCAGAGACCAAAAAGGTTTCAATCCCATCATCCTAGTCTTTTAACACCACATCCCTCTTCCCATCCTCCTCACTCTCCTTATTTTGGGGGATGTGCAGTGTATTCTTATTTTGGGGAATTTGCAATGCACCCAATGCTATATCAGCCAGAAATGTGGTGACAAAACCAAAGTATGACTGCTGGTCTCGGTGGATGCTTGAATGGCACTTAAATGCATTTTTAAATATTGGAAGGGAGTCTGTAAGCAGTGGATCAGCTTTCAAAAAGAGATTTATTTAATTTTTAATCTGCTTTTTAAAAAAAATTTAAATCAGCCCTTAATCAAGTGAATTTCTGTTTCAATCCATCGGGCCTTATTTCCTGGAGAGCTTAAAACACACACTCATCAGATTTCTCCAGACACACATACATCTGCCCTGGAGTGGGGAAAAAAGAGGATAACAAGCCCAGAGTTTCCCATCTATCTGATTTCCCCCTTCCTCCCCAAACCTCCATTATTTAAAAAATATCTACTGGGCATTAAGAACTGGCACACGTATACCCTTTCCCTTCTAGCTCAAGTTTAAACGGGAAGGTGGGTCACAGCATGCCTTGGGCATAGGCTAGGGGAGGTCACACTGCATGTGATGAGAAAACACCTTTTACACGGCGTGGGGGCCAAAAAGGCGACGCATGGTCACAGTCCTCATGGCATCTGAGTCTGTGGTCTGAAAGACAGAAACAGCAGCTATCACCTCTCAGGAGACATTTGGTACCCATGCTGCTGGAGAAAAAGTGCTTCCTTTCAAGCTGTCTCAGTGCAGCAATCATCAGATAGGAAACAAAATAAAAAGTGAAAAACTCTTTGTGTTTACCATTTTAGGCCAGTTGCCCTAATTTAGTGGGGAAGATATTAACTCCTTGTTCTGAAAATGTGGGTAGGTAATAGCAAAGAAAACCCCAGCTCTTTCTGGCATTTCTGGCAAGAAATAATTTACCATTTGGAACATCTTGCAGAGAGTCATAGAATGGTTTGAGTTGGAAGGGATCTTAAAGATCATCCATTTCCAAGCCCCCTGCCACACCTTCCACTAGAGGTGGAAGCTCCTTGAGTCAACAAGATCAAAGCTCCCTCCAGTCAGCATTTCCAGAAATGTAGCATTCGCAGCTTCTCTAGCTGATTTCCCCAAGGCTCTTCAATCTTACTAATCACAAATGCATGTTATAATGCACCAGCATTACACAAGACTTGAAGTCTAGAAAGATGAGCAGCATGTTATGATTTAACTTAGTGAATACGAAAAATTATTTTCTCACTTGCAGGCTTCGGTGAGAAGCTTGCAGCAATTGTTTAGGAGTCCTGGACAATAAAGAGAAAAACTGTAATTAACCATATGGAGAAGAAGTAAATATTTTGCTTGGAGTGAGTATGGCATGTTATCTCCCATTCATTAAAAGCCAGGAACTGAAGAGTGGATTTTCTTTTTTTTGGGGGGGGGCTAAGAGTCATGTTTCCAGTCAGTTATGAAATAAAAAAAAAATCAATCAGAAGCAGATAGTGGAAATGCTTTAAATCCAGTCGTGCTTTCTGCGCTCTCTTACAGAAAGGCTGTTAGTCATTTTGAAAAATGACAGTGAAGGAGAGGAAGAAAAAAACCAAACAAAGAAAAGAGAACGGGAAGAGAACAGCCCCCAGACCATGGCATTTGTTCACAGATGGGCCAATCTCTTTCCCACTAGCTTGGACGAGAGCAGAGTTGTTCTGCTTGTCAGGCTACCAACTTCCCAAACACTTATGCCATACGTGTACAGCTGACTGGATGCCTCTTCCAACAAAACTAATTGCAGAGTTTCCCTCTGGTGCGAATTGGATGCCTTCTCAGCTTCCTTTAAATTTTCAGCTTTGATTTCAGCCAAAGCTTGTCCTCGAACTTGGTGTGTGAGCCTGTAGCAGAGCTAGGAAGGGAGGAGGCCAAATGATGAAATGGCACCCCCCAAAGACGCTCCTGTCTGTAGAGCCCTTGGGCTTGTGCTTGTAGCGGGCAAGGGGCTGGAGAAGTGTGGACTGAAGGCTCCAGAGGCCTGCAATGCTAACAAAGAGCAAGATCCAAGCAACATGCATTCAAGAAACCTACAGGAAAAAAAAAAAATTTGGATACAGTTTCTTATTTTGGAAGAAAGCTTTTGGATGCATTGACTGCACAGATCAGAAATTATCACCAAGCTTGAGATGTGCTGGAAGCTGTCCTGCAAGACAGAACTAATTCAGAGCATCTTAAAGCAACTGACAGACTTATCTGCACTTCATCTCTTCTGTATAAAGTCCCTGAGAAAACTTCTTGAAAACATCAAGTTCCAGAAAATTTTTAAGTTCCTAGAAAGCTCTCCTAGATTTTCATTTGAGAAAATGTATAGCTATTGATGTGCTGAAACGAGGCACCTTGAAATTATTTAAATGATTGAATGTTGAAAAAGTAAATCTTCAAATAAAAATATGAAAGAGCGAGAAGTAAAGTTTGGATTTAAAATATTGTCCGCATTTTGTAGTCTTTACAAAGAGATTCACATGTCATTTCTATTCCTTCCCTTAACCTCCTGATTTTGAACAAGATACAGTAATTTGCCACAAAAGAAAACACCCTTAATTATTGTTTGAGGTCAAAGCCTTGTGGAGCCTTACCCAATGGGAGCTTTGAGTAGGGGGGTTTTCTCCCAGCCCCAAAGGCATCACCACAGATATCATTGCAAAAATATCCATCCTCAGACTAGAAACTGGCTCCTCTGGTCCTACAGAAAGTGCTGTCAAAGCAATAAAAAATTATTTGGAGTTCCAGTTTGGATCAATTATATTAATTGAATTTTATCTCTACTGCTATCTTCTGTGCAAAGGACATCAAATTCAACAACACAGACCATTTGGATGGCCTGAACTGGTACGGATCCTTCAGAGACAACGAGTGTACGATCCAATATACACCAAACAATGACAGTTTTCCTCCAGATTTTGTTATGGAGCCGAGGTGTTTGAGGATATGCAATTTCGTCAAGAGATTATCAGCTTCAGGCACCCAAAGTCCAGAGGAGAAATCTTGGCACTGCTGCTGCTGAAGGCAGAGCAACCCCGATAGCAGATGTCTGGGGCTAGACATGCTGTAGGAGATCGCTGGATTTTTGTAGTCCTGGGATATACAACCACTCTATTCTTCATTTCCCAGGACCCTCTCGTATTTGACAGCTGCCAGTTTGCCTGGGTCTTTCTTGACACTACCTTCTTCTGCTCAGCTCAACAGCAGCCCCAGTGACACACTGCCTGGGTTCCAGTTTATTGTGTGCTTTAAGATCCCTCTGTCTTTCCTCTGTCCCTTCCTTCAGTTTTACTTATCAAGGCAATGGTGTTAAAGTTGGGAGCTCCTAAATGAGCAACCAAACTAAAAGGCAGAGTACTTATTAAATGAGCAGTCATTTAGCATAGTGGTTTTCTTCTAGAAAGCAGCAAAGATTTTGAGCCCGTTATTTAAGAAAACCTGTCTGAAGCTTTTAAGAATCAACATTTGAGAAGTGATGATACTGATTACTTTTAAAAATCTGTAATCTCCTACCAGGCATCTAGACATAAAGAAGAACAAAAATTTCATTTTTACTGTTGCCCATCCAGTTTCTTCAATGATAAAATACTTCTTTTCAGGTTTTTTTCTGGTAAAAGCCTTCATGAGCAAGAATTCTCTCCTTAAGCTGATAAGACAGTTTCACTTTACTGAACCATTCCAAAAGTCCCTGCCCACGTTCTGAGGTGGCTTCAATCTCTAGGTCATGCCAAAGCATTTAATGTTGTAGATAAAACCATTCCATTCAGGAATAAGAAAATAAAAACTATTGAATAATACTGAAAAAAAAAAAAATCTGACTGAAGCCAGAAAGAATTTGCAAGAATCTGTGTCTGGTGGAGTTCATCGCAGTGCGGCTCAACCCGACCATTGTGACACCTTTCTTTTCCTTCTCCCTACCGCATGGTTATTAGCATGCTGTCCTGGGGTGATTTTATGATGATACACTTTTCCCTAATTGTCTGCTTTATGGCTGCTGTAGTTTTGAAGTGGGTCCAGGGGAGGTGCAGAGCCTGGGACCCCCGGCACCGGCTTTGTTCGAAGACCCTCTCGGGAGCTTGCTGGGTCCGGATGATAGATTGTTGTTTCACTAGATTAGTTTTTCACTAACTTAAGCAAGAAGTTTCCTTTTTTCCTTCCCCTGGCCTGGAGGCTGCACTGGCAATCCTTTTGCTGGCTTCTGTTTTGTTTTCTCTTGAACTGTTCAGCTTGGTTTTGGTCCGAAGTCGGGCGGTCGCCGAGGCGGTTGACCGGGTCCTGCAGGGGGACCAGCAGGGGCCGTTCCAGCCCAAACCTCGGGGAAAGCTGAACCAACAAGAGAAAGGACACCAAAATCCACCAGCTTTGTCTGCTGTGAGGAGGAGACCAACTCCAGAGGTTCAACAGGTTCCCATCTGTTTTGGCAGAGCTGCTGCATGAACTCCTTTTTCCCTTCCCAGAGACAAAGGGGCTGGCCACCACTTTGCCTTCCCCACCACGCGGCCAGCCAGTGTGTTTTTCTTCCCTGGGCATTTTGGGTTTTTTGTTGTGCTGTGGGTGGGGATGGGGGGTGGGGGAGGTAAGGTGCTGAAAGCTCGGTATCTAGCATTTCTTCAATGTTTTTTTCTGTGCTGTGCAGGCACCTTGTTTTGTTAATACACAGTTGGGGTTTTTTTTCACTTTCACCCACTGGTATTCATTTCTTTCACTGGCAGAAAAAGGGGATTACTGAAGCTCTTCTCTTTAAAGAAAACACTCATTCCAGAGCATTTTTCTCCTAAATTTGTCTCTAAACTGAGACCCATGCCATGTGCTCTGGCTATCTTGTGTTTGCTTCACCATCTTTGACCTTCCAATATCTCATAGTTATGTCAAAATAGATTTTGCCCAGCGAACTATCGCAGAAAGGAATTGGCTTGTGCAGCCCACTCCAACTTTTCTGAGCCAGGACCGAGGTAGCCTTATTGGCCTCCATGGGGTGATAACACATTAAAAAGCCCCTTTTGCCATCTCATGTATTACCCAAAATGGCACTGCATGGAAATATTAGAAGATCCAGTATCCACAGAGAGAGGCCAATTTTAATGATTAACTGAGGAACTAATAAATTTGACTTCACTGCTCCACTGTCATTATGGAATTAGTATTAACGGCCGTGTACTTACTGCAGGACAGGTAATGAGACTTGCTGGAAATGACAATGCCAAGGAGCTGGATCTCTATAATTATAAACTTAGTACATATCATTTAGAAAGAAAAAAAAAAAATTAAAAAATCTTTCATGAGCCTCAGTTAGTTGCCAAATTGTGCTTGGGTCCCTGGAATGTGAAGCCAAATAATTTTATTTTTCCTCCCTCTCATCTTCTCTCTGAGTCTCTTGCTCTCTGTGGTTGCTTTTAATTAAGCCTGGATAAAATTAGCGGACAGAAAATCAACACTTTCAAAAATGTCTCATTGCAGGATGATGGCAGGACAGCTTCTTGAAAACTCCAGCAGTATTTCATTGTAATGGCCATAAAGAGTGCAGTGATGTCAAGCCTCCTGGATAACCTGTCATGGCCGCTTGGGAAAACAGGGGACCAGAAGAGAGTAAATCCAAGACTTGTGGTGTTGCCCTTTCCCCCATCTAAGTTGTACATCAGTGTATTAAAATTTGCCACTCCTTGCTTTGGTGGCAATTCCCTCCACATGAAACACGTCTCCCTTTGGTCTCCACCAGCACTGTACTGTGTGTCATTTTTCTTTGGCCTTTGACTTCATCTCTACCTCCTTTCTGGCCCTTTTCAACACTTTTCTGACTGTATCCTTTGTTCAAAGCATCTCAATCCTCCAGTGAATAGCCTGGTGCCCTTTGAAGATCTAAGCTCCTCCCTCATCGCTTGTTTTGGCTGTTTTTACTTTTCTGTCATGAGCATCTGATCCACTCACTGGAGCTCCCTATTCTCTGACAGCCATTTATGCCTCTTCATCTCCTCCACCATTGCATTTTTCACTTTGTCTTCTCTTCTTGATCTTCCCAATCCTTCTAAAACATTTGTTTTCACGTATATTTCAACTTTCTCCTTTTCTTTTCTTGTGCTAATGTCTCATGTCCTCACACCATCTTCAGGGCAATGCTGACCTTTAAGTGATAAACCTTCCTCTCATCCTGAAGACCTCCCTGCCCCTTCAGGCTCTCACCTATTCAGTAGGTGAACAACTGATTCTCTGGACAGATTAATCAAGTAGGACAAGATCAGAACCAACTGTATAGCTGTGAGGCCTTCTTAAGGCAGAAAGAAAGAAAATAAAAATATATGGAATAAGGTTAGTTAACTTTGCCACCTAAATGAACATTATATGGACAAATATTCTGTACACATGCGCCATTCAGCAGCACGTTTAATTTGTTAAGCACAAATGGATTCAAAAAGTGAGCCCCTTTATCTTCATTAAAACTGATGAGAATTAATTGCAAGATGTGGCATTATTATTCTGGCATGAATCACTTCACGTGGAAGCCTCCAAAGCATTAAGGAGCACAAATAGGCTGCAGCATGGCCACGTTAGGCTTTGTCATTGCCACCTTGACAAATCTGAGCCTTTTGTCTCCTGCACCTCAGGATGCCTTAAAATACTGGCAGCCCAACAGCAACAGCAAATAAAAACAGGCAGAAAGCTCGCTCGCGTAAGAAGGAATTAGAGGAATTTGCCTTCTATTTTCAAAAAAGATTGCCACATACCCAGTGAGCAGATGCATACACAGCTCTTCAGCCTTTGCAAAATATTGCTTCATGTTCCTCATTTTATGGCAAAATAGGACATTAATATTGAAACTGCTCTTTCTAGGCTTACAAGTATTTTAATTAACCTTTTCTTCATTATAAAGAGGTAGAGCTGTGTCACTTTTTTTTCCCTTAGGTTTTCTGTACTACATACCTTTCTTTTGGGCTCTCTCTCCCTTGTGCTGTCATTGCTCACAGAGCTTTCCAAGCCTTCCTGAAAAAGGCCATTACTTGAGCCATCAGTCTAAATTAAGCCCAGAAAGAAATTTAAGAGTGAGCAAAGCTTGTACACAGATTGCTCCAGCCAGCAGGCGCCTGTGGGCTGGGCAAAACACCCTTGAGTTTCATAGGCATAACCATAAGCCTGACTTTGAATGTCAACCCCACAACAAAGTTCTACGAAATGCTAATGGCTTGTCAACAATGATGTCACGGCTTCGGGAAAAGGCATATATGGGACAGTTAATGGATTTGCACTGTGTGGACAGAAGAGTAAAATGCTACAGCTGAAGGTAGAGACAGTCTCCAGCAAACCTTTGCTTTCACGGTGGAACCTTTCAGTGTAACCCTGTGTGGATGCCAAGGCCCTTAAACACAAGAGTCCAAGCAGCTGAGGGAGGTACCGGGAGTTCACCACTGCCAGAACAGCCTTCCCTTGCATATCCAACCTCAGCAGTAAATTATTTTTGCCCCTGGGACAGTGCAATGGCCTGGTCAGCTGAAGCATCTCGGAAGATGTTGACCTAATATCTCATTAGGACAATCACCTTACCACTATTAGTTTGTGATGAAGCTGCTCCCATCTCTGGCTTTCTAGAGATGAGCTAGAGTTCAGGAAGAGAGGCCTCAGAAATGGTAAGTCCTAAATGCACATGTAGAGTAGATTAGACCTCCTATGTTATAGCTCCATAACAGCAAATCCATAGCCTTTCATGGACACAAGCAGAGTGACTGCCATTTAAGAATAAGACTTCTTCTTGTGGCCAAAAATGCGTCTTCCCCCCACTCTCAATTAGATCACAATCTCAGCATTTCAAATCAACAGCTAATCAACACCTCTATGTACTTTCTAGCCAGGGGTGCCACCTGATTATACATTCATTCATTCATTCATTCATTCATTCATTCATTCATTCATTCATTCATTCCTTAATCATCTCCTTTTTTTTAGACCTGTTGCTTTAAATCCTTGGGGCAGGAGGAGAGGAGGTCTGTGTCAAGTTTTGAAGATGATCCCTACAGACTATTTCCCAGCACCACTGCTCTCAAAGTTTCCTTTCTGCAGTTCAGCAGCTTGTCCCCCTGTTGTGGGTTAGGTTTCTCAGTGAATTTTTTCCCATTTGTCACCTGAGAAGACACTGGGAGGAGGAGATGCTGCCCCAGGGATGGATGGCAAGGTAACTGAGTTAACAAAAGAGAAGCTGATGGCTCTGCCATACCACCAGAAAGGTTTGGGGAGGGGAGGGGAAGCGAGTGGAGGTTCGGCAGTTCTCAGCTGGGTGCGTGCAGTCTGTCCATGCTGGGAGCACGGACAGTCGTCTTGCAGTTTTGTTCTGGACTTTCTTGCCTGTGACCACTGCTTACAAGAGAGAGAGAGGTCCCAACCACCCCCAGCTGACTGAGACTTCGGCCACGGGCGGCACTGAGAGAGACCAGTGCCTCCTGCATGAGTTTCGGGGCAATTACCGCAAAGATTAAATTCAAGACCCTTAACTCAAGTGCCTCTGAGGCTCTGGTTCATTTTGCTGTTGAGAGGAGGGGTGTCCCCAACAGATCCCGGTATCGGATCTTGGCTAGCTCCTCCATTCATTTCTTTTTCCTTCTCCCTCATCTTTGCTAAACTCCACATACTCACCCCTTATCCTTGTGTGTCCTGCTGGTGCACGCTGTGACCTCTTTTTAATGTACTGTCAAGAAAGGATGGGGAGGGAATCAATCCCAGCATATTGGTTGTTAGATTCTGAGAAACCAAAGGCTTTTTCTGGCGTTTTGGTCACAGAAGGAGACAGCTCTGTTCTTCTTCAGTGGAACTTACAAATATGGGAATAAGGAAAACTTCAGAAACAAGAGGCAGGGAGAAGCGAACAGGCTGGCTCTGACCTTGGGGTGGGTGCTCGCTCACTCACTAGCTTTGCTGGTATTAAATCTCTAAATAGATGTATCTATCCAGGGCAAGGTTTTTCCTTTGTGTGTTTGCTTTCTAAAACAAAGGGCTAGACAAACCAGATTATCCTTTGGGTATCTGGCCACATCACCGCTTCTTAGGAAGAGATTTGCATATTAGAATGTCTTCTCTCTGATGAAAAACTTGTAACTTCTCCCTTGGCACCTCTGGGTGCAGCCCTTGGGCACCAAGGAACAGATGAAGGTTTTACGTTGCCACGTCTGTCTGCAGAGGGATAAGGAGTGAATGATGAGACAGGGGGAGCACAGAAACCCCCTGTTCCCTGAGGCAAAAGAGCAGGCAGGCACACAGATTAATTTAGAGAAATTAATACTTGGCTCACCAAAAGACCTCAAGGCATCACTGAATACTTGCGGGGGGAAACCCATGCTGGGGAGCTTTAATTAAACTAAGCAGCTGGTAAAAAAAAGGTAGCAAAAAAATGGATAAAAAATGTGCAGTGTCAGCGAGTTATTAATATAAACCCTCACCTGAAATCTCACCAGGGATGAAGTCCTTCCCTGCTGTTGCAGCATGCCCAGTTCCTCATCCTCCCTGTCAGCTGATTCAGGATGAAAAGATCTCACTCTGAAGGATGGGGAAGCAGCGTGCCAGAAGGGATTCATGCTCTTGTTGGAAGAGGGAGAAATTACACCGCTAGGAAGCCGGCTTTCCTCTCATTGCACCAGCGCTGGATGATGGCCAGGCCTTCCCGTGCTGCCTCGCCTCGGCTGGGAGCAAGGTGCCAGAATCACTCCGTCTTGTATTTTGGAGAGTGTAGAAATGGATCTTTCTTTAAACTGTCTCCTTTCAGATGGCGCAACTCGACTGTCTCCAGATTGTATCATTTTTCCCCAGGCTTCTCTGGACAGTGTTGTGGTATTTTGCTTGGCACCAGGATTTTGCTGCCCTTTCCCTGCTGACTGTCTGAAGTTGGACCCTCTTGCTCTGCTCTTGTTTGGAACCCCAGTCTGAAAACTTTAGGCACTGGCTTTGCTGTTAATTTCATTATTTTTTATGATCAGCGCTGAATAAAGGTATTTTTATCTGGAAAGCTGCCATCTTTGCTTAAGTAAGAGTGGGGGAACCTCAAAATTCTTAAAAATAAAGCCTCATGTCATAAAATAAGTGGACACATTCAAATGTGAGTCCTCTTTATTTCACGATATCTATCATTCAGCAGCAAACTCTGTGCTTTACACTACAGCACACTGCAGCTCCTAAGTGAACCTGAGGATTTCATAATTCCTCATGAGAGGGGTTTGTCACACGGATGTTTGAGACAAGCCTAAAAAATCAGTGGGTGGATCAATGCAAGTGAATGTTTTACCTCTGCAAAAGGTGCAAAGCACCATCGACCCCAGGTCACGGTGCCTGACTGCTGAGGAGGGTTATCTAGGATACTGGCAGAAGGATATGGGATAAGGATTTTCAGAGGAGAAAGTTCAAAATTAATTTCAGGGTTGTTTTGCTGATCTTCATGGTTACAGGGGGATGAGTTCAGACACAGTTGGTTCAGAGGCACCCCTTCCAGAGCTGAAAACCAATAGGCAGATGACAAATCACTGGCAGCAGTGTTTCCTGGCCCACTCCTGCAAGGGAGGCCAAGCATGAACTCACTTCCTCTATTAAGCACTGCCATGCCAGCTCTGAAGACCGAGAGCCCAGAGGATGCGGATCCCAGCCCTTGGTGCTGGGCATCGCGACGTGCTTGGTCACGGTCCTTGAAGCGGCACACGAACCTGTGATGTGATGCACGTCACAAGTCAGTGTGGGGTGAGGTTTCTTGCCCCACCGTGTGGAATTGTGCCGATGCACACCAGAAGTCACTCTGGCAGTGATGGGGTGTGTTGGAGCCAGCGGGACTGTGCCAGGTACCTGCTCCTCGGCCACTCACCTCCGCAAGGTCTGTGCTTCGCGTATTGCCAATCCATGAGAGCTTTTAAATAATCATTGTTTGAGGGAGGGATAATTACTGGCTCTTAGTTTGCCCACTGACATCAATGCTATCAAAGAAGCCTAAACACACGCTCCCTTTTCTGAGGAATTATCACACTAACACAATACCTTTGGCTCTTATTGATCCACTCACTGAGGATTATGCAGAGCTGTTGACAGATAAGACTGAAAATATGAAACAGCCACCTTGAAGTGCTGGTACCATACAAAGCCTTTATTGAATACCAATCTAAACATTCAGACTGCTCCTCGCAGATAACCTAATATTTTTCTATGTTAACACTCCACAATGAAAGGAATCAGTTATATCTATCAGTCCATATAGATTTGGTGCTGCGTTTTTGGAAGCTTAGCCTTGTTCCTTCATTATTGAGGAATCAATAAAACATTTCAGTAGGAGCATTTTACGATTACATAATGCAAAACCTCATATATGTTTGGCTTCAGCTGATCCTCTGTGTTGTTCTTTTGTGGAGGTTGGATTTATAAATATTTTTTTCCCTATGACTATGAATTAATTATATAAAGCAGCCCTTACACAGAAATCCAATCTGTCCTTTCACAAACAGAGCATTCTTTTTGCTGCTTATAAGGAAAAACAAAAAAAAGAAAATTAGCAATAACAAAAGTCAGTTGTAAATATTTCATATTTTCATTTTCCTCGAATAAACTGTGACTCTTCCCGTTTTAATAAGCTACAGAATAATTGCCACAACAACAGTGGAAGCTCATCGAGGGAAGTAGAATTGAAATACAGTCCTAGCTGTGCAGAGGGGGCTGCAGCAGTGTCGTAGGTTGGTGGGATTGGAGTGATGGTCCAGCCAGGCTGTGAACACAAGCAGCCCACAAAAAAAGGTGTCAGTAAGATTTTACAGCAGTGTTTGGGGCAGTGGATGCTGCTCCTTGTCCTCCCAGGTTTTCTTACCTTGATCTCCTTTTTCCTCAGAGAGATCTATCACTCTCTCTCTCTGCATGCTGTTATATGTCCCTGCAAAGCTTCTTCAGCACTGGTCTGCCAAAAAGAGGTGAATAAGACAGTGAATTTAAGCAAAAGCCTTCAATAACACATACCTGTTTTGCCAGTTGATGGAGGCGACAGAAAGGACACAGACACCCACGGAAAAAATGCTCTTTTTTTACTATTACTATCAAGGCAACACAGAAATAAAATTATACATTTAATAAAACAAAAAGCTTACTATGCACTCAGTTTCAGGAACAAACGAAATAAGGCAGATACCCGATCATTACTATATGAGAAAGAGAATAGTGATTGAGAGAGATACATCACCAATTGCTCTGATACCATCATCCAGAGCTGCAGTTGCTGGGGAGCCCCTGCTGCAGCGACAATTTGGGGAACTTCCCCAGGAACTGGGAGGTTCTAGCAGTGCGTCCACTCCCAAGTGAGGTCTCCAAAGTTGCTGCAAGAGGGTCCAGCTTTTAGAGACCCAGAACAGCAAGCCAGAATGATTTGCATATTTTTTTGTGTGGAAACATCTGGTAGTGTCTTTCTCACAGGTATTTCAAATGGCAAGCTGGATGCCTGCATTAGGTCCAATTCACAGTTTTCCTCTCTCAGCAACTCCAGTACATTTGTCAATCTTTCTAGTGCTCATGCAGTTATTACTACTAAATAATGAAACAAATAGATATATGATAGGCTAAACATACATATAAAAACATAACAAAAACCCAGATATTATATTAAAGAATTACAGTCTTGCATAGGCACTAACAATGTCCTGGGCAAAAACCAAAATGAAGCTGTTTTTCCTTTGCAGTTCTGCAAGACACAGTGAATCCACAGTCATTCACTGACCTGTCCTTAAATCCAGAGGGGTTTGGTACTTTTTGCCCCACACTGGGTTTTCATTAGGCTAGGTTGCATGTAGCACCTGTGGCATAAAAAACCCTATGAACAATTAGCCTTCTGTAAAACACTTATAAATGCAATCATCCAGTAATTTGTAACAATTTTTACTGGAGAAAAAACTCACCACGTCTATTAGGAGCACTTCTAGATGCAGATTTAAAATTCATAAATATTGAGTTTTGAAATTCTCTCTTCCAGACTCAATTACTCTTATATATGTGAACTCCAAAAAACTGGAAACAAATCTATTTTTACTTTAGGCAAAGAGGCAATTTCCAACTGTATACACCTAACTCTATGTCTATAAAAATAGGTCCTTTCCCCCCAAGCCTTGTTCACAGTAAGTGTGCCCTCCCCATGGTCTCTCTGAGGGAATGGTAGATTTTTAAACCCTCCCATCTACAATTCTCTCTAAGGCCCTGATAGTTTCTAATAAGGAGAATAAATTATTGATATGGACCTAATGTGTGCAATTGTTTCTGTAAAGCAGCTCACAAGTACTGAATTAATTTAAAAAAATAAAATTGAGGGAATTGTTATAGTGCTGCAGCATTTGTTCAGAAAACTTTGGTCACAAAAATGCCTGACCTAAAGTATTTCCTAGTACAGGGGAAACTGAAGTATTGACTGAGTAGCAGTTATAGCTCTTGCTATAACTATTGGTGTAAATTTGTCAAAAGAAGGAATAAATCAACTTAGTAATCAAGTCAACAAGCTTAAAGTTTACCTTTTCCTCTAACACTTCTGGCAATGGCTACTAAATCAAAGACATCATAAAAAATTAGCAAACTATGTTACAGCAAAAATAGTTTAATGGCACACATAAATTGCCAATTTTTTAATCAATTCTTTGCAGCCTGGGTCCTTACATATTTAACAGTGGAAGCATAATGTAAAGAAGATTATCTCAGAACAAAAAAGGAAATTCCCTGGTAAAGCTAGCAACATGAAAAGGACTTTTTCCTCTTCAAAACTCTCTCTACCATGCTACAGCATTTTCACACTAATTTCAACTGGCATTTCAGTGCCACTTAAATTAAACTACCAAAACAAAACATAACTGCAAACGAACATATTTGCTCATATCCTCCTACCTTTTTAAAGGTATGAAATGGAAGACAGGAAGATTACTAGGAGATAATCAAACTACAGGATCCCCTTTCACACAAATAAGGGCTCCTCTTGGGAATCAAAACCAACATATCCTGATGTTCTTAAAATTGCCATAGCTCTTTGCAAATTTTACATGCTTCTTTGTGTCTCCATTGATTTATATAATGTCTTTAAGATGCGGAATGTTTTCTCAGAAAAATGTTGACTTTTCTGAATGATTTGCCTTCTCCAGGAAAACAAATTTTTTTCTGGTGCAAATCTGGCCCATCTGAAAACATCAAACACCAAAGTAGACATGAGGGGCAGAGGTAAGAAAAGAACACAAACAATGTGTTCGGTACATTTCAAGTTCTTGTCTAATTTTATGCTGCTGTAAAGCAGAGGACACTAATGGTGTCCTCCAGCAATTCATGGAATTACATTCATATGAGCAAAAGGAGGAAGAAAACTAGCTGCTAAAGTAGCTGCAGAGAAACAAGATGCGTGTCCAGGTCTAAGGGCAGAGGTATTTGTGGCGAATTGGATTAAGGAGAGAAATGATGAGAGGATATATATTTGCAAGAATGAAAACACAGAGATGACTACTGGGACCACTGCTGTAATGTCTAAGGAGAAAGGAAGCATTTGTAGAGAGAAAGGGTCAAAGTGCCTCCTGCAAAACTTTACAATCTGTCTGCAAAGCCAAAATTATTAAATTACCTGTGTGATTAAAAGCTGCTATGCAAATTTGAATATTGGCAAAACAAAACCGTGGGATAGGAATCAGTTGCTAGCATACACAATGTCATGGCATCAACATTTGTCAGCAACAACTGGCACTTGCCTATTCACCTGGGGATTCATTTGCAGCAGATTTGTGTTCCTTTCTGTGCATATGTGCCTCTGTGATTTCGAGAGGGGTGAGCCCAGAGAAATCAGTGTTGACTTCTCTGCAGATGGGCTTTGCCCCTGCAGTGTTGGCCATTGAATATGTGTTTCTCAGCCAATCTGCCGGGCCTTCCAGCATCCCCAAGACCTCTGCCCCAGCTCCCTACGAAGACAGAGTCTGCTTATCCTCGTGCATGTGCCAGCTGGGATATGAATGTTGCACTGGGCTCCCTGCAGAGTGCTTAAATACAGGCAGGAACTGTGTGTATTCTTCTGAGGAGGGGGAACCAAGTTGCCTGACTTCACCCTCTGCTGCTTGCAGGAAAGCTGCCTGGTATTGGCTATGGCGCCAAGGTGAGAGAGCAAACCAGCCAAGGGCTACATGATGGGGCTGCTGCAGCGTCCTAGAAACCACAGGTGCAAGAGATCTCAGACCCACACCCGGAAATTCTGTGGTTGGAGATGAGTGTCAGTTTCGCGAGTGCAGTGCCAGGTGTGATGGGGCTGTGGCGTGGGTCAAGGCTGCTGGGCAGAGACTACACGATCCATACTTTCTGTAATTCATTCCACATTTCGTTTCCTGAAGATGAGGCCATGAAGTGCAAGTGGTTTTTCTCACAGGGCTCACTGATTACTCCCTAGTAATTGTATTTGTGTTGTCTCAGTATTTTTAAGCCCTGAGAAGCAGGATTTTGTTAAGTGACACTCTCTTACTGATAGTATCAGAATTCTTGTAATATTATCCCAGCTGCAAGGAGTTTGCAGTCTGTGGGAATGAAATGCCACCCAAATGTTTAAACACCGTGGAGCAAGGATGAGTTTTGCTATCAAGTGTGCTTTTTCTGAAGTACGAACCAATGCTTTGATCAGCAAATTCCCAACAGGAATGTAAAGAGAATGCTCAGCTCAGCATGCTGCAGGAGATCCAGAGGGAAAGCTCTGTGCAGCGCTCACAGACGTCTCTCTGGCTGATGTGCTGTGGTGAATAGTACAGAGAATAAGACATCATACTTTCTCCTTTCTTCTGCAGGCATCTGATGATCCAGGTAAGTATACAACACAAGCAGCAATTTCCACGCAGCTTTCTGGTGAGAGGTCTCAAAGCATCCTTCTCTACCAGATACGCAATTTTTTTTTTAACTGAAGGTTTTCATTTTCACTCCTCGTGCTTCGCAGTTGCCACCACAAAATCTCGGTGTTACTCTTACGCCACCCTGGCTAAGACCTGTCCCAGCACAGTGACATTGGTGCCAACAGTGATTATGAGAATAATCCTGGTTCAAGCCTTCAAGTCCATTTTTACAACTGCACCATTGTTCTGGGTTTGGTTTTCCAGTCAATTTTCTCCCACCTGCTGTCTGGAAGAAGGACACTGCGTTGCCTGAGAGACAAGTGGGGGCAATCAGAAAACAAAAGATGTAGCTGGGTGTCACAACATTCCATTGAAATGGCCCTGGCTGGGGGTAGGTTGCAGGTGATACCGAGAGAAAAAAGGTGAAGGGGCTACCCCGGAGGTTTGGCTGGGTTTTTGAGCAGTCCGGTTTCCGAGTTCGGGGCAGGAAGCAGCTGTTTGCTGCCTCCGGGTATTTTGTATGATTTATTTTAACACCACGTCTTTTATGTTTATAGCTTTACCAACTACAGTGCTCAGCAGAGAGGAGCAACATCACACCTATGGTCTGCCCCAGGGCAACCTGGAGACAACTCAGCCATGTACTGAAAAACCTTAACAGCCGGATTTGTCCAGAGTAGCTAAGACCCTCAGAGAAAACCTGCAAAGCAGGTAAATTTTCTTGAATCATTTATTTTCTCTGTGCCTGCTTTCTCCGAGCACTGTCATAAATGCCTTGGGCGTTATGTAAGGGTGGACTTCTGTAAGAGCTCAGGGCAGAGCTCGGCACATGGATGCTCCTTCTTCCTTGTAGATCTGAAACCTTCCTTCTATATCCCGTTCTACCACTGCCAATAGTTTTTTTTTTTTTAATTTAAACTAATCCTCGGCTATGCATTCTAATGGAGAATAACGATTCGTAAGCAAGAGGTGTCTGGGACTGCGCTAATGGAGCGGCATTACTTGCTGTATCAGGCGCCAAAATAGCATTTATTAACCATCTCTGCTGAGGCCTCAGGAGCTCAAAGGTGGATTCTACGGCTGGCACACCAAAAGGAGAAACAAGAAAAATCCCACCGTTACAAACATTTACAAAATATGTATTAAATTTTAACTTCCCCTGATGCACAAGATAATGGAGGAGGATTGTTGGGATTGTCGGGTTTGGGTTTTTTCATTTGGGTTTGTTCGGATTTAAAGACTGTTATTATGAGACTCAAGATCAATAAGAAATGCTTTGGTGCTTTTTGTTTATTTTAAGGAAACTCTACAGGCATAATGAAAAGTTTTAATCTTATTTCAGAGATGTAATTAAAAAAATCGCAGCTTCTAAGAAGGTCAATACGGCTTGATGACAACATTGATTTTTGGAATATTACTGATGCACATACTGAATTTTTTTTTCAAGATAACTTCCATTCCTTCAAGACCTCTGTCAGATATAATTTGATTGGAAAATACCTACTCTAAATTAAATTCACACAGTAATTACAGTGCCTCATCATGATTTATTGGAAAATTATTCAAAATGTTTAAGCAAGTAATAAATTTTTCTCCTACTTCACATTTGGGACTAGAGTTTTGTTTGTGATGGTTACAGGGCACAGGAGATCCTTGAAGTGCAATCGTGGTCCTACTGAACTTCAAGCGTTTTGAATATTGATTTGCAGGGGGTGACAATTTTCACACTGGTTTTTAAATCAAACTCCTTTGACAAACTGGGTCTTTCTTGCCGGCAAATTGAGGCTCATAGTTTGCTGTCTGTCTCTCAAAGCCTTACTGTACTTCATGCTTAGCAAGCACTTTGGAAACTTTAACTGAAAGCGTAGGGGTGTTTAATTACTCTTTATTGTGCTGCCCTGAGAGAGCACCAAGCTTGGAGCAGGGATCACCGCTACGGAACAGCCATCTGATAAATCTGTCTCACTGATTTTTGTTTTCCTTTATGGGAAAAGAAATTGGGAGTAGCTTTCTGCAGGAGCTGGAGTGAGAATGAGCTTGTAGCCAGTGTGGAGGGCTCACTCAAAAGGACAGGTCAGCTATCACTCAAACACCTTTAGTTTCAGCCTCCTCTGCTCTGTGTGCGGGGACGGATGGTCTGACTTGCCTTAGCCTCACTTTACCATCAGAACCAGCGGGTTTCCATTAGTACAGCAACACTGTCAACACAGCAGCCTGCTTATTGCATCTCCCACTCAGCCCCTCCACGGCTCGTTTAAGTGATTTCACACTACTACTGCATGGGAAGCAGAACTGTGGCTGTAACTTTGAGGGGAAGGAAAGATAAAAGGTTCATTCCCACTGAAGTGAGGGATTTGCAATGGCAAAGCAGCTGTCACTCAACACGTACACCTTGTTAACAGCTTTCCCTAAAGAGAAATCCCAGCTGTGGCTCTCTTCAGTCATCCCCTGGTGATGGATACGGATTGAAAATGGTCTCATTTATTCATGGTAAATAACACTTATGGCTGCAATGATCCTAAATAATCATGTCCCCCAAAGTGTACAGCCTTCAGAAATGCTGTCTGAGAGATGAGGCCCAGCTAACGTAAATGAGCATCACCCCATTTAGGGGGACTTAGTAACACCAAACATTACAGAAGATGATCTATTAGCTTAAGAAATAGACACAGTGCCACAAATAAGTAAATTCTTGTCCATAACCATCATCTTAAAAAGTGTTAATGAACACTAAATCAGGTTAAAAAGCTATTCTTGTACCTTTATACAGCAAAGGAGGTGCCAGTGATTGCTGCAAATTTTCAGAGAAAAATAGCATCTTTTTTGGGTTTGGTTTTTTTTTTTTTTTCCCTCAGCAAAGTGGCAAGGGCTCCAAAGACATCTGCCCACATGCTTGCAGATATTTGAGTTTTGTCCTGCAAATACCTCCTGGTTGTCACTCTGGTGCAAGGAATGGCTTTTTGTCAGAAAAATAGCTTATACAAGAAAAAGGATCTCAGGCACAGATGTGCTTGTGAGTCTTCTTTGCTGGACTCCACCGGCGTGTTCCGTGATGGGGACACACGGAGACCCTGGATTAAGAGGCTTGAATGGCGCTTTCGCGAAGGAAATCCCGATGGTGAGATTACTCCTTTTCTGGTGAGCATCTGCTAATACTCTCATCCCTCCAAATATGATTGCTTTGGAAGCCCCATGCCCAGGGTTCTTCCTGTCCTGCCTGTGCACCTAAAAGATGCACAACCTCAGAGTGGCCCCATGTCATGCTGAGCTGGCCACAAGCCACCTCGATGGACCAAGGTGCACATGGGGAGAGCACCCTCGTGGGGTGGGTTTGCAGAAGCTGCTGTTCCTGCAAGAGACCAACCAGAGTCTTCACTGCCAAAAAGAGCAAAATGAAATCATTGCTTGAGACACAGGGGAGATAAGAGTGCAGCATCACCCCAGAGCCAGTGAGCCTCTGTAGGGAGGCAGCTGCGTGCCGTTACTCTCTCACACGTAAACTTGAAGCAAGGCCTGGAGCAGAGTTTGAGTGCAGCATTTCAGAAGCAAAAATCATTCCCTCTTTCCAGCCAAATGCTGGCAGATGTTAGAGACACATCAGAGTTGCCTCTTCGCTGCAAATGGAACCCACTAATATCTGTGCATCATTGAGGTTCAGGAAGGGTAGATGACGCATATCGGAAACAAAAAAGAAATAGTAGTCCACATTGTCTAACTGCCTGCCATTCTCTCAGTTAATCTGAAATAATTCCTGTTCCACACATTCATGCATAAATATGTAAAATGTACCTTATTACTTGGCATTGCAGCCCGCTGTACAAGCACCTGTCAGTTTGAATTAGAGACTCTCCACAAAGTGCTAGGCAGGAATTTAGCAATTTAACTCATAAAGGGGGAAAAAATTGCCACACTTTATACAGTGCTCTTTTCCAGTCATAAAAGGTAAACATTCCTAACCACCTTCAAAACTAAATCTCAAGCAGAGGAATGCACAAAGGAGTATCAGGTCCTGGTGCTCATCTCACCAAAAATGGTCATTCCTCTCTCACATACCAAACTGGATTAGTCGTCTTTAATACCAGCATTATAAATTAATTTTTCATTGACTTCAGGATTTGAGATGTAAATTAGTCTATGCCTGTGAGAAGTAGCACTGCATCAGACAAATGTTTTCCATGTCACCTTGAGATACCTGCAACCTCTCTCGTAGCTGCATATGCTCAAGCTCCCATTTCCCCCCAAAGTACTTGGATTTCCCAGCTTTATAATCTGCATTACTCCAGTGAACAGGTATTGGATAAGAGAGAAAGACTTTTGGAGCAAAGCCAAACACTGCGTGATCTTATGGGGCAAAATCAGAATTACCTGCACGGGCCTCCCTTTCCCAGGCTACCTGAGAAGAAAAGAAAAGAGCATCAGAAGAGGAGAGTGGCATAGTGAGGGGAAGCAGTATTTCCCTAGAGCAAAACTAGTCCTTGGTCTATCAAGCAATTATGCTCATCTTTTAGTCTAACTGTTCATCTTTTCATTCACATTGAGAAAAGAGATTTTTGTCAGGCTTTGCGACACGTTTTTCTCTTTTTGGTAAATGTGTTCACAGGAAACTTAATCTTTTAAAAGACGGTTAATTCCCTAATTAAGCATTTTCTCCCTCTCTCATCAGTAACAGTGAAAACATATCAAGACAAATTCCCCGTACAAGATGCCTGGCAATGGCAGCTTTTCTTTCTAAATCCCCTAGACAAATTCAGTTAACTGCAGTAAGAATTTGAGGGATAACATCTGAGGCCCCTCTGGCCTTGCAGCCAGGGACAAGAGATGTCTGTTCTCTTTGTAAAGTTTTCCATCTGCTCCCTCTGATCACAGAGAGAACAGAGAGAAGCACATAGTGGAAGTGAACTGCAACTTACACCCTGTGTGAGACTCCACTTCCAAATTAAGGGGGAAAACAGAGGGAAAAAATAGGAGTGCTTATTAAAAGTAGAGTTTGCAGTGGCAAGCAGATGCCTGACAGGGCAGACGGATGTGGGCAACCCACGAGCTTGATGATTTGGTGCTGGAAGAGGGAAGAGCTTCGGTGGTTTGCATTTTCCCATGTCTCCCTATTGGTTTATAGGAGGTAGCAGTTGCTCTTGCCTTACGTAGCAGATTAGGAGAAGCAATGGCACTGAATCTATGCTTAAGATATCAGCATTTTGGTAAGTCACAGACTGCCTAAGAAACCTCTCTTTTGTTTAATTTTGCTGCATAAATAATTTGAATGAGACATTTCATGCAATGAGAAGTAAGTCATTTGCCTTTGAGACTTTGGGAAACATCATGAAAATTATTCACCATCTCTGGGAGCATGATACTTCTGTGAAAAGGCTCCCGGCCAGTCCCGCTTGGCTGGCCATTCCCAGGTCATTTCTCAACAAAGGCAAAGAGGGAAGCCGCTGCCGAGTCACAAACAGGATTTGGGTTTCTCCCGTGATGCAACTGCTCAGCCCCATGGAAGCTCTTTCTGCACCTCCCAACACTCAGCTGGTCCCTAACATCCCTCACAGCAGCCAGAGAAACCCACCCTGGGCACCAATAATATACCCAAATGCCCCAGCCCCACTTGCTGTACCAGGACAGTGTGTTTGCTCTGATCACAAACCTGGGTGCTGTGCATGTCCTGGACACTTGTAATCTGCCTGCAAATCCTCCCCAGCAACAACCTCGTATATGCAATCCTTCCCTCTTACATCTCGTGATGTATTTTTATTTAGCACCAAGAACAAACGCTGCTCCCAGCTGCCTTTCCCCACGCAGAAGCCAAAGTTCAGCTAGAGAGCCATAAGACACAGCTTCACAACAGAGGAAACACCACAAAGACATATAAGCAACATGACAGTCTGTGAATAATCTCTAATTATGCTGAAAAAAAGAGAAGAAAAGCCCACACCAGCTGACACTTGGCTGCATCACCCTGGTGCTAATTGGCTGCAATTAATGAGATGGCAGCACTGATGCTAGAAAGAACCCGGGCCAGAAAGGAATATCACTGATTAGTTAAAAATTAAGGTAAACCCAGAAGAACACCTCCCCACACTACTTACACTCTGCAACCAGCCTTGGAAAAGCTTGCCAGGAGAGGGGCAGGAAAATGTGAAAGTCCCAAAATTCACAGGTTGTCCACCAACTCCATGCACACCATAAAACCCCGTGGCAGGTGGCAAGCGTAGGTCTGAAAATGAATAGTTCATTCAGGCTGTTAATGTTGTGAGAGACAATTCATATGCATTTATTTGCTGCCGATGTCTGTGAGGTGATGCAGAGAGAGAGGACAGACAACACCTTCGAAGGGCCAAGAGCTGGAGTCACACGGGACCTACACTGAGATCAAGAGCTTTCCATGAGGGAGCAGTTTCACACAGCCAGCACAGCTTTCCAACTTCAGCAAAATCTTTGTCTTGCAAGAAGCAAACACTTGGCCAGGAGCGGGGGTTCAGGTTGGAATGAGCAGCCCTAGCCCAGCTCTCATCATGTTCCTTTACTGAATCAAACTCAAATAAAACCCCAAACCAGGAAGCAACATAACATAAATGGGATTGAACTGCCACACAAATTGTTTCCAAGAAAATGTTGATGTCTGATCCAAGGCTCTGGAGTCAGTTGTCATCTTCTCACTGTTCCTAACAGCCTTTAGATCTGTTCAGATATGTATAACATTTCTTGTCCATTTTTTGTCTACATAAAAAGCTATAAAAAAGCCAAGAGAAATCCATTAATTTTAAACAACAATAGGGCAATAATGCTCACTCTCTTCACAGCTGTTGTGGGGACTAGTAGTAGTTTCAGTGCTTTAAAAGATGTAAGTCCTGTGTTAACCACAAAGTAGCATCAGGAAAAATGCCTGGCTTTCAGAAATAATTTGCGTTTGTGTAACTTTCACCTTTTCAGCACAAAAGATAAGGTTCTTAGGATTTTAGACTTGTATGGGAGTCATATATATGGATATGTATGTATAAAAGAACAAAAGAAACTAAAATCCTAACCAACTAGTCTGAGTTCTATTTTATTAAAAATCTATGGTTTGATTTTCTTCTCAATTTGCCCTAAGGGAAATGCAATTATTAATCACCCATTAATCGAGTGAGCCCTGAGTTTATCTTGTTGCCTTCCCTGGGATACCCATGGCTCACAAATTTAGGTGTGTCCTTCCTGGGAGCAGGAAGGCATCCAGGTGAGAGTAACACTAAGCAACGATATAATCTCCTGCCTCTTCTTCCTCTCTCACAACGTTGGCACTGCCACGCAGCCACGCAGCTCTGTGCTCTGTTGGCTTGGGAAGATGTAGAAGAGCAGTTTGGGGTGCAACAGGAGCAAAAACAGGGCAGCAACTAACTGCTGAGTCACTTCAGTGCACACATAGAGGCTCTGCAAAGGGGATCTTTACCATGTGTCCTGGCTGATGGCTACCCTCAGAGAGACAGAACTAAGGGTCACTATGAGCACTGCCTCCAGTAAGGTGCCCTGCAAACCTGTGGCACTGGGAGAGCACAGGGCTGGTGCATGGCACTACTGAGTCACTTGACATGATGCCTGCGATGCAGGAGCTTTGGTCACCACAGAAATACAGCATTTTACTTCCACATACTTGGGCTGGGAGCAAAACAAATTCTGATATTAGTGTTCATATTGTTATAAGTGAGTCAAAATTCATTCCTTGCCTTTTATGGTTTGACTTACTTTCACCAGAATGTACCAGTTCAGCTTATCCCATCTAATTCATTAAAAGAATTAGTATAAAGATTTACACAATCTTTAGAAGACTTTCTGCCCTAAACCTAATTTGCCTTCTATGTCGCTCATGGGAAATCAAGGACTGAAATGATCGAGGAAGGAGGAGTTCCTATATGAAAAATAAGTCCTAAGAGAACAGACTTTTTGTGTCAGGATGCACTTAGGCAAATACATTCTTTTCTTCACTCATACTAATCTACACACTTGGTGATAATAACCTTCAATGTTAGATTGCTTTGACCCATCACCACTGCTCGGGATTTGGAGCATGATAGATCCTAGTCCTGACTTTTTGCCACATAAAATAAAATGAAAAAGCAATTCATACAACCTCTTGTAGGAAAATGACAGTGCTCAAAGGAAATGTGGCCAAGATATAATTTAATTTAGGTATGATAAGCTTCACACATCTCTCCTGGGTAAATCAGTCAATGAACTTTCTATCTCATCCATTAGATGGGTTAGATTATTTTAAATTATTTTTTAACTCTTATGGAGCCAAGCAAGAGATAAAGTCAAAGGTATTAAAAGGTGCTTAAAACAACGTAATACCTAAAAAACCCGTGAGGTACTACTAGCCTGTGGCACAAACAGAGGGAATCTGTACCAGAGAATAATCAAGATTTCTGAAGAGCTGAGAGATGCTCTTGATGGAAGGTAGCTGGATGTGGGCTCCTTCACCATTCCCAAAACAGCTCTCCATTTGCTGACTCTACTTGACGCCTTCCATAGCTTTCCTCAGCCTGGTGCAGCCCTGTCTGGTGTAACTGTGGATCTGGGAGCAGATGTGCACAGCTGGCATGAGGTCAGAGCTGGGTAAGAAAGTACCTGAAGGCCAGGAGAAGCTGTGACTCTACATCTCATATATGACATACTGCTGTCAGCTGCAGGCTTGTATGCGCCAAAACACTTCTGGTCATCACATGGACAGTGACCAGCTCAGTGAACAGGAGAAAGGACACAAAATACACAGGGCAAACCAACAGCAGACACCATTATCGTCTCCTTCTTCAGTTTTAAAGAACTAGAGTAAAAATAAAATACATTTTGTTTTTATTCAGGTCACCATCCACCATTCCTGCTTCCTTCTGCTGGTGCCTCCAACAAAAATGGGCAGTCTGATCTGGTGGAATGTGTGCCTCATCATGGCAGGGAAGTTGGAAGTAGATGAGCTTTAAGATCCCTTCCAACCCAAACCATTCTGCGATGACATGAGTGCTGCCTTTCCTCAGCGTGAGTTTCAGTATTTACATGTATCCTTACAGGAACCAGAGGGGAGAAAAGCAGCATCCCAGCATAGCCCACCGGTGATTACTGCTGCTGGAAGAGGCTGATGTGAAGTATTTGCTCAGATAATAAATCTTACCTTGCAAAAAATGCCTCGAGAGTGCAGAAGCAAACCAGTAATTTGACTTTTCTTAGGTCCTCCATGGCAGCAAAGTATAGTAAAACAGGTGGTGCTACCTCATTTTTCACCTCTCCCCTACTTGTCTGCTTACAGGGGACTTTGTATCTTTCCTCTGTCATGGGATGTGGAGCCAAAAGTAAGGTCTGCCTGGGCACGATAAATAAGGACTGGTAAGTGCTTAATGCAAACACTTCTGTGCAGTTCTTGTATTGGGCATTAATCAGCCAGCTTCCTGACCTCTAATGACCACACTGGCTCAGGTTTTTCCTCTTTCTATAAAGGAAAGTCTGAGTGCTTACAATCTGGAATTACAAAAGGAACCCGACATGCTTAGTGCGCATGAACTTGAGAAGAGACTAGGCTTGCTACTCTCAGTGTGAAGAAAACAAAACAGAGAGGTTTTGGGTGGAAAAAAGCAGAGGGATGTTATCCAAAGAGTTTCAGGTAAAAAGGGAGTAAGGGTAAGAATAGACAGAATGAAAAAGCATTTGTAGAAGTGGAGGAAATTTGGTAGTGTGCCAAAGGTTTCATGATTGTTCAGGAAAGCAGACTCCTCTCGCCATTTTGAGAAAGATGCTTGAAGAATCAGAAAACCAGGAAGGTCATGTAAAGCCTTTGCTGCAAAAGAAAAGCATATGCTGCCCAGTGGTAAATATCCTTCTGCATGCAGCAAATAAACTGAGGAGCTCACCGTGTCCAACGAACAATAAAGCAAACTGTGAAGAAACAACCCCGGGTGCAAAAGATGGGAGAACAGTCCGCACACGGCAGTGACTGACGCAGCATCTTCCTGCAAGAGAGGGGCCACTGCACACTGTGCCATTGCTGGGCCGGAGGCACAGGCTCTCCTCCGTGGGTCGGAAGGTGACAGGACTGGCTGGTGACAGAGGGAAGGTGCTTGAGTGGTTTCTGCCTGGGGCACTGCATTGCTGCAGCCCCGAAGGAGGAAAGCTTACACGTGATTTTGAAAGCAAGCAAGCTATCAAGTGTTTTCCAAGGCTCTGCATGATTAGGCACAGAGAAGTAAGTCCAGAGATTCCAGACTAACAATCCTTTGGGATGAAACAGGTCAAGAGGCAAAGGTCTTTGTGCTGATTTTGCATGGCATGGTTTTCAGTAGCAGGCGGGCCACAAAGGTGGCTTGTGTGAGAAGCTGCTGGAAGCTTCCACCATGTCTGGCAGAGCCAATCCCTGATGGCTCTGAAGATGGACGTGCTGCTGGCCAAAACTGGGCCAATGAGAGATGTTGGTAATGCCTCTGTGACAACATATTTAAGAAAAAAATCAAAACAAAGTGGGACACAGTTTTTTTTCTAGCCAGAGAAGAGGAGGAGGTGAGAACATGTGAGAGAAAACAACAGGGAGACATCAAGGTCAGTGGAGAAGGAGGGGCAGGAGGTGCTCCAGGCACCGGAGCTGAGATTCCTCTGCAGGCCGTGATGAAGACCATGGTGAAGCAGCTGTGCCCCTGCAGCCCATGGATCCATGGGGGATGCAGAGATCCACCCGCAGCCAGTGGGGATCCATGGGGGATGCAGAGATCCACCCGCAGCCAGTGGGGATCCACGGGGGATGCAGAGATCCACCCGCAGCCAGTGGGGATCCACGGGGGATGCAGAGATCCACCCGCAGCCAGTGGGGATCCATGGGGGATGCAGAGATCCACCCGCAGCCCGTGGTGGAGGTGCCCATGCTGGAGCAGGTGGATGCCTGGAGGAGGCTGTGATCCAGTGGGAGACGCGGTGGAGAGAGAGGGCCCTGCTTCCAGGCTGGAGCAGCCTGTCCTTGGAGGACTGCACCCCACGGAAAGAGAGACCCACGTCACAGCAGTTTTGGGAGGAATGTCTGCCCGTGGGAGGGAGTCACGTTGCAGCAGTTTTGGGAGGACTGCTGCTCGTGAGATTGGAACCACACTGGAGAAGTTCACAGTAAACTGTCTCCTGTAGGAAGGGACCCCATGGCATAGCAGGGGAAGGATTCCTCTTTCTGAGCAGTGGAAGAAAACCTCGGGTGATGAACTGACCAAAACCCCCATGTCCTCTCTCCTTAAGCTTTCAGTGGGAAGGAGGGAGGGGCTGGGGGGAAAAGGTGTTTTTAAGGGCTTGTTTTACTTCTCATTATCCTCCTCTGACTTTGTTATTAATAAATTCATTTTGTACTTTTAAGTTGAACCTGTTTTGACTTTGGAGTGTTTTCTCCTGGTCCTTATGTCAACTCACAAACCCTTCACTTAATTTTTTTTCCTCTCCTCTGCCCAGCTGTAGCAGCTGAGAGCGAGTGAGCAGCTTTTGTGGGTGCCTGGAGTTTGGCCAGTGTCAAACCACGACAGTCTAGAAGTAGTTTCTTGTCAGCACAAACGGGCTTTTGTCATCATCTCACTCGGTTTCAGCAACTTTCTTCTGCTGGAGTTGTATGCTAACAACAGCCTTTGACCTCTTTGCCACTGGCAAGGGCCAAAGGTCAAGTATTTCTCTGGCTGGTCTGTGCCACAGGACATGACAAAACTTTACTTTTTTGGGTTTGGAAACCAAAGCAGAGCAAAGAAATAGAATGTGAACAGTGATAGCAAGCAGAAATTCATGCTCCCTCTTTCAATTTCAGGGCCATTATCTTACTGTACCAAATTGCAGAGCAGTTTGGTTAAGTAATTAACTTCTTTACATGCACACAAAATAAGAAAGAAAATGTTTCTAATACCAAAAGGCTCCAGGTGTTTGCCTGTTCTCCACTCCCCTGGTTGGTGTTCAGTATTTCAGCCCTTGACTTGGCTACTCCCATTCTCTGAGGAAGCGTTACATTCTCACAAACACAATTTTCTCCTATTTATATTCTTAGGTACAACCTAAAATTCTAAAAAGCCAATTTGCCAATTGTCCAGAGGGACAACGAGCCTAGAGGATTGCAGTGTTCCTCAAAGACTCTGGTAATTTCCCAAAAGACAATGACTAAGCAAATCTGGCTTTTCATTTGCAGCCTCCAGTTAAATCACCTTCAAAGTGTGAGCTTGGGAAAGCAGCGTCTAGTCTTCCTTGTTTATCCACAGCAGGTTCAGCAATGCAGTGGAGCAAAGCCTCCTTTCAGAAGTCCTGAAACAAGAACTTGGCATCAAAGCCTCCCTATTCCTGCAAGAGAGAAGATTATAACCATATGGCTTTGGAGTTGAATCAGTTTCTTGGAAGATTTATATTGCAAGATCAAGGTGAATCTTCATCTCCCAGGCCTACTTGCACTCAAAGTTGCAATCTCTCTGAGATATAACATGGACAAAATTTAGGTCAAACTGACATAAATGAAAGTCATTCAGTGGCCCATAATATACTCACGCAGATCAGTAATTTTTTAAGACTTTTAAAAGAAAACCTCAAAGGCTAATTAAGCCTCTCCTCCTGAGCTCTCTGACTCCTGATTTTTATCAGACCCCACGCCAGATTCCTCACTCTGCGTGTAAATGATCTTGGTGCGAAAGACCAGTTAACATTCTTGACACTAATTCCAAAGTATTATTTTTGAGTGAAATGTACATACTGCAATAATGAGATGACCTAAGAAATTAAAAATATTTTTAAAAACAGCATAAAGAAAGCCTAGCTATCTAGTCCTTGATACAACAGGACTGAAGACAATACAAGGGGCTGTAATGTTTTCCAGTTCTGTCAGTGTGAATGCGCTGTAGTGATTTACAGACCTGCCATACAGAGCAAAGACATGGTTACATACCCAGAGGTGAGAAATACTGATGGCACAGCTGTGAAGACTTGGCTCCTGTCTGCAGGTCGAGGAAGGGATTCAGAGCATCTCTATAAGCCTGAGTCAGGTTTCTGACAAAGCCATCGAGAACTATTAAGTGCTAAACATCCGCTGTTCTCCGAACGCCTCCCAGACCTAAGGGTGGTGTGATGAGGTGAACACCACAGCATTCGGCTTTGATCAGGACAGCAAAGCCTTTTACCACCCACGTAGTGAATAGCCGCTTCAGCTGACTTGACCAGCACAGAAACAACTCTCCTCCTCTTCTTGCCTCAGCATCATTTGCATGGGCTTTCCAAGCCCTAGGATTGCTTATTTTCCATGTCTTCCTAATTTTGCTTTCAGGTGAAAGGCTTGCCTGTGCTGTCAATCACACTTTCATTCTTGTGGTCCTGGTGAGGGAAACCTGCTGCATTTTATTAGGCTCTGGTAAGTCTTCCAAAGTCTGAGGATTTTATCGACTTCTGTGCTTCATCTTGTCACTGATCTCATCCTTTTATCTCATCCCATTCGCTCCCTGAGAGAACTTCAGCCTTCAAAAGTCCCCCAATCCCACCTTTCCCTCAGCCGTGCCGCTCTCTCAGTTTAGTCTGGTTTGGTTAGTGATGCTGTTCACCTCAGATGCAGGGGCAAATATCACACCTGAATCTCAGCAGATGAAGGGGTTGTTATCAGTCTCTGCCTTGATCCAGGAGGAGGTTCAGGGAGAAGCAGAAAGGGGTTTCTCGGGATCCTTTACCGAGCTGATTTTGCAGATTGAATCTGCTGTAATTATGTTTGCTCATGAATTAAACATCACCCTTTCCCCAAGCACACTCTTTGCCAGGTGGATGTGGGGAGCAAGCACACCCGATTACAGTATGATTTACGTTAGGCTGCTAAGGGAAACATCCCATGCTCCTCCAAAGCCTTTTATTTTTCCCAGGTTCTGAGATGAGTTGATTTTAAGCATAGCCATGAAACCTGACAAGCACAATTTATACTTCTCAAGCACATCCTCAGCGCGTCACCACATAAATCCCCTGGCACCTTTCCAGAGCATATTCCCCTTAACCCTTCCACAGCACCTCTGTCTGGGACATTTGAAGCACAGGTGGAGGCAACAGAGTTTGCTCAAACAGACATATAGTATCTATAGGTTGTGAACTGCAAATCAAAGGCTTTATCAGCACAGTTGTGGGTCATAGCATTAAATGGGAAGAACTAGAAAACCTTGAGGAACTGGGAAAAGTTGAGGCAGCAAGAAGCTCCGTATGCAAGGAGACAATCAGGCACTTGAGGTTTAACAAAACATTTACCCTGTTTTGGGGTGCAAAAGATGAGTGTGTATTGAGGGGAGGTAATGTAAAGCAAAAAATGACAAGATTTTGGCAAGGGAGCTGGGCTGGACCACCATCAGCTCACAGCAAATTTCCTCCTAAATGGTGATATGAACAAATATTTACAGTGAAGCCAGAGATGCCAATATCAGTGCACAGCAATCGTTGCCACATTTACTTTTATGCAGCAGTGAGATTCCTGGAGTCTACTGCTTAACTCTTATTGCTGCTGTGATTTTGTTTGCCATATAAATCGTATCTTGGTGAAAAATTATGCCTATTATTTCTGAGCAAGGGGGGAAGAGAGTACTGTGGGATGAGATACTGAGTGAATCTGGCCACGGGATTTGCTTAGAGATTGTGTTTGATCCCTTCCAAGCCTTCCTGGGCCGAGTAATTCACGGTGACCACCACAACCTCTCCCAGCAGGTGCTTATTTATGCACATAAATTATAAAATGATCATAGATATCCTTGGAAGTGGTCAAGGCCAGGGGCCATGAGAAAACTGATCTAGTGGGGGACATCCTTGCCCATGGTGAAGGGGTTGGAATTAAATGAACCCAAACGGTTCTGTGGTTCTTTGTTCATTCAGTGATTTTCTTCCTGTACACATTTACCTCAAAGGAGCTTGGCATTACTCAAAGCAAAAATCATGTTTAAAATCTAGCAGGAGAAAGGCACTCTGTTTTGATCTAAAGCTGGATATTTTCCTGAAGACCTGTGAACCAGTTCAGCTGGGGAATGAATGGAGCTGCTCTTCTTCCTGGAGGATTTCCTTGCTCGGTTTTCTTGACATCACCTCTCAGTTGTCAGTCCTTTTCTGTACACATGCTCCAGATTAACTTCCAGGCAGGTGAAATCCCCAGACAGATAATTTTGTGGTGAAATAACTGGATAGTAGAAGGTTCTATAGGTCCCACTGAGAGCAGTGCATATGTACAGACCATCACTCATGGAAAAGTGAGACAGAATTAAGAAAAATCACTATAGGAAAGTAAGACCAAATCAGCCCAAATTCACAGAAACACTCTATCGCAAGTATATCACAAGAGACAGACTTTCACATCTGAAAGGGCTTTTCAATCCACATCTGAAAGGTAGTATAAAAATGTTACAGGTTATTTAATTTGGCCTTTCAAATAGTATAAATTGGCAAGTCAGCCCCAATATTAATCACGAGATAAATGTTAAGTCAACCTGAGTTCTTTTTGTTGGATTTTTCAGCCTGCAGTGCCACATTTGTGACCATTTTTCTCACGTCATGAGGACTGAAGTAAAAAATAAAACACTTTTTTGATGAAAGCTGATATTCAGAGAGAACCAAAAAATTCCCACTGCCTGTGGTGCTTTGTAAGCCCCAGCACCACAAGACACGCAGCAGGAGCTCACAACAGTTAAACCTCTGCAGGGCTGTGCCTCCATCGCCCTCATCGCTGGATTGCTTCTCCCAGAAATGCTCCTCTGCAAGATCTCACACCATTCCCCTTGAAAGTTCACCAGATTGTGTTGTATATCGCGATACACGATAACAAATAAAATGCTATTTGCTTTACACCCAGAAGGCAGCTTTTTAACAAGAGAATCATACATTATTTACAAGATTTCTTAGCAACACGTTCAAACACACAGGAAAAGGACCCTTTGAGCACAGTGAGTCTTGGTGTATGAATCATCATTCTCTCCAGCTGTTTAATTAGTCTGAGATTACGAGTGTATATGATGGTCTGCACTTTTATTAATGAAAATATCCATTATTTTTCTTTTATGTGGAGCCAGGGCACACTTGGAGGCCTTGTGCAGCTGAGCCCTTTATGCCTACAATATGACACAGGTAAAATATGCCCTCAAACGCTTTTGGATCGTGATGGATTTATCTGCTAGTGATCCTGCTCCAATCATAAAGTGACCTTGAAATACTATACATTTGAAAAAAAGAGGCTAAGTTCTTCAGGAAACAAGCTTTGGGCATATTCAAGTGATAGGGAGGAATGCGTCATGCTGAGAACAGCACTTTGAAGTTGCTCCCATCTGGATAATGAACAATTAAAGAGCAAATGTGTTAAGCCAAGTTAAACAAATAGATGTGCCCTGCGCACCCTTCATCTGTGGAGCACCCAGAGCATTTCAAAAGGGAAGAAGTACTCCTGTGCAAAGGTTAGATACCAGACCCGCACGCCCCCAGCTGCTGACAGTGCTCAGAAGAGCCCATGTGAGCATGCAACCAAACTGGCGTGTGATCGAACAAACTCAGTTCCACGTGGATGACATGCATCAGATTTGTAGCCCTGGGTTAAGAGATGCACCGTTTGTGGTTAGGAAAAAGGCACCCAAAGACTCATCTCGGACTCGTGAGTGCTATGTGGGAAATACCACAAGATCTGGTACGAAACCATTTGCCCAGAGGAAGAAAGTCGTTGTCTTATCCCTCAACACCAGGACTTATTTTCCAGGTGGTGCTGCAGAGAAGGGACCAGGTACATTCTCCGCTCCCTAAACTTAATTGCTGTGTTAATTCTTATCTCCCTTTCAAGGCTGTCACTAATGTGGTAATTGTCGTTGCATTCTTTTTCTGCACCCAGCTCTATGTCTGCATGATGGCAGTGCTAAGAGCTTTGGAGCTTCTCCTTCCATCTCACACAGGTAGGACAGATCCATACTCCATGCCCATCAGGGAGGCCAGGGAAGGGATTTCCATTTGGGAAACTCCTTCCTGAGTTACACAGCCTTTAATGCAGCAATCAATGCAGCACCCTGAAGAGATAATAGATTATTAATTACAGCAGAGAAAAGACAGAGACTCCTCGGACATCTGGGCTTTTCCTTTTTAAAATCAAGGGAATGGCAGTAAATAAATAAACATATGGAGGAATTGAGGACAGAAAAGGCAAATAATGCCTGCTGATCCCCCTGGAGTTATCCCCATCATCTGCAGAAACACTATCTGAGAGAAAAGCACAGACAGGAACTGAAAGCAAAGCTATTTAGCTCAAGAGGAATTAGATGCAAACTACTGGCATTCCAATTTGAAAAGCACCCCCTGAGAAACGATACCAAAGGCTAAATACTCTTTTATCAATTTGACAACCCAACTTCCATGTGAGACTATGTCCAGAAAAACACCACTCAGATCACCAGAGGAGCTGCAAAAGCCTCTGACACCCATTTTTTAGCTCTGGACATTACTGTGTCATGGTGAGCAGCAGGGGATGGATAAGGAGGTGGCATAATGCTTGTTTGCACAACTTTTATGGCTAACTGACGTTACTGCAGAGGTCCCCAGACAGTCTCTGATAGCACTGGATGGCTGAGCCATAGAAAACTGTCTAATGCTGCATCCTGTGTGGTACCCAAAAGGTACCCAAAAGGAGGCCATATTTCTGACAGAGACTCCAGCAAAGAAGTCACGGACATAAATATATCTAAACGTGTTAAATCTGAGCAAAGACACCTGTAATGAATCTTTCTTCAACCAATACGATTGTCTTACACATTGCATATTTCCTTTAATTTCCACATTCATTTTGAGACTAGCTAAATCCCTAAGGGACCATCAAAGGATCTCATTTAAGAAATATCAACATATACAAAGGAAAGCTTTCCTTTCAGCCAGAAAGACCACCTGCAGAAGCTCACAAAGGGCTTTTTCTTGTTTTGTTATCCTCTGTGTTTAGCTCATCCATCCAGGGAAGTAACAGGATGTGAAGACAAACTGCAGTGGAAGGGGAATGTTGCTAATTATTTCCCTTTCAACTGCTTGCTCAGCTTTACCTTTGCTAGGAAAGATTACCTGTTGCTGACAAAAGGTGTCATTTTCACTCAGATTAATTGCACTCAAATTAATTACTGGCATGGACCAAGGCTGGCTATGTGTAACATTATTTCAGCATGTTAAATCTAAAAAGTTTTAAGCAGAACTTGCTGTAATAGGACAGCACATGGTCCATCCAGTTAGATATAGAATTTCTGACCCCGTTACTCACATCTAAATAATCCTTTTAATGTGATCTGAACCATGATGCCTGGGTTTTCAAGCCTTTTCTTTCTCATTACGTCTTCTCCCTTTATGTCTGCTTTTCCTACTTTCCAACATGATTCATCACGGCACATTGCCCCGAGCTTTATTAGGTGACTTGTGGCAGCCCATTTCCCAGGTAAGAGCCCTGCAGGAGCAGTGTTCTGGCCTGCTGAAATTGCACCCCCCTAAAATATGCCACTTTCATGATTATATTTCCCCACAGCTCACTGTGAGTGCCTCACACTCTATAAAACACCGTAACACCACTGACTTCACCCAAGGCCCCAGCAGCAGGCGCGTGTTGAGGATTGAAGCCAGCTTCAACAGCCCTGTTTAAGATTTTGCTGATGCAATGAGGACAACAAACCTCTCCATCTACCAAAGCCTCCAAGAAAATTCATGAATGCTGTGCTGGTGCAGCCGTCAGGTGACACGGCCTTATGGATGATGCGCTGGTGCCACTCCAGAAGGGAGAGGACCGCAATTCTGCCTCCGAGGTTTCACGACGCTGGGGTTGGGATTATCATTAGCACCGTTAGCTGCACCACCCGTAAATTTTCACTAGGTTCAGCACCTGCTTCTTTAGCTATGAAAGCATATGAGAAGTGGAGATGAGAAGCTAAAAGAACCGTAAACATTTCACTCCATCCATACCCAAACTCGGCACTCAGCAATGTTGCAAGTGTTCATTTGCCACCAGCCCGAGGGACCGCTCCAAGTCAAACCCCGAGTCAAAGTGCTGAAGGAATTACTCCCCCTTCCCAGCAAGGCTCTACCTGGAAACCTGAGGAGCAGAGCCAAGCCATCAGGTTTCCTCACTTCTAGCTGTAATCTGCTTTGAGAGGCGAAGTACCTCTGAGCCTGGCCAAAGCTCTTTACAGGCTACACCAGGAGTCCTGAGCTTTAAAAAAATGCTCATTGATGGGTATATAAAGGGTTTTCTTTCACTAGAACTGAGCTTGATGCTTGATAGGACAAAACCAAGAGTTTGGCATCACAGTAAGCAGAGCAACTTTGCATACAGGGAGTTTGTAAATTTCAATGATTTCTCATATAGCCACAGGGCAAGACACAGTGATTATACCAAACAGCTCAGCATTTTCCCTCATCTTTTCTATCTTAATGAACCAATAATGTGAAATGCAAAAAGTCCAGATGGCCCATGTCAGATACTCTGAGGGGACCCTGTCTCTGGCTGCATCCAGGCCAGCCTTACCATCATGGGCTGACCACAACATGACATTGTGGCTGCTCTGCAGAGCCCCAGACTACAAACGCAACCACGGGGCACTCCTGTTGATGGTTCTGAGCAAAACCCAGACACGCACAGATCCTCTCAGGACCAGTCCTGGAGACTGATCAATCAGAATCAAGGCCGCCATCTATATGCAGGGCTTACTTAGGCAAAGCTCTGTTACATACTTCATGTGTCGAACTGGGGTGTCCCACAACTGGAACCCAGGAGAAGACATCCATGGGCCTGAAGGAGGACAGCAGGACCTGTTTCACAAGCCCCATGATCCCATGTGAGCCTCTTCCTTTGAGCTGCCACCACAAATCCAAACAAACCCCAAGCCCCACAACGCCCGATCAATATGTGATCAGCTGTGCCAGGCACAATTCAGCTGCTTTGTGATGATCACGTAGCTCCATTACCAAAGGTTCTGTCAATATGCTGGCAGGCAGCAAGAAAGTTAAATTAGTTCAGTTCATACATATTTAAGTACCACGACCTGCATTATCAAGCTCAGGCTTCAAATATTTGTAATGGCACAATTAGCCTCAGGCACGTTATCCCACTAGTATCAGCAACTGTATATATTTATTTACAAATCACACAGAGGGGAATTAAATGTTGCTGTCACTGTTGTCAGGGAAACAAACTACTTCTAAATTTTTAATTTTTTAATTTAAAATGTTGTATTCTAAGCAGGGATAGTCGTTAAAATTGTATGAGCATAAAGGGAAAACAAAATCTGGTGTATCTACCTATGGTGGAATTGATGTACACTGTAATTACAGCAGGTTACGGAGGGAAAGAATGTAGCTTTCATGCAAGACCATGGTTATGAATGTTTCTGCACATTACTTATGATTACTGTTGTTTAAGAAGAAAAAATAAGTTATTGTGCAGGTGTAAATTCACGTCAAAAATTGTAGGTTGGAGTACACAATTTACCTTATGTACTACAATTTTTATGTAAATACTAAGATCATCACCATAAAAATGGTTGCTCAGTAGAGACAGACTTACAATTATATAAATGGTAATTTGCGTAGTAAGATTTAATAACTGATATCCTAATTTAGTACTTGCACAGAATTGGTGGTACATTCACTAATGCTCCCTCCTTCAGCAAATATCTTCTAAAGGCTCCAGAGATGGACTATCACATCTGTTGGGAAAATTGCTGCAATGTCTTATCAAGGCATTTCTGTAGAAGCAAAACCAGGCAAGAGTAAAAGGAAAACAACATATTTTGAATAACATAAGGTAAGACAGCCAGTCTGCAGCCTTACAGACCCTAGAATTACTTGTAATCCATGTTTCACTGAGCAAGAGACAATATACATAAATCTTTCTTGAGCCCGCTCCTCCAAAAACCTCGATGCCCTAAGATTTACCGTCCTCTGCAAATCCAAACTCACTGCCACATTCTCTCCACTTTCCATCTCCCTGTGCTAAATCACATCCAGAGTTTGCTTTTCAAACTAATGTGTGACCTGTGTAGCCAGAAAACGGTGCTGTGTTCCCAGTCCATATCTGAGCAGTGCGGGAAAAGAGGGAAACCACAGTGCAGAGCTGGGAGCAGAGGTGGGCAGCACTCGTCCCAGGGCTGCCTGCATCCTTGGGGTCCCCTCCTCACCATCTGGCCACAACTCTTCTTTCCACGCCACGCAGTGAAGAAGCATTTGGCAACGGAGTTGAAAGGAAAGCTTGTTTTTCTGCTTTTCCTGGCCTTGTTTGTGTTACCTGAGCTAATGGCTGGCAAGGAGGGTCTCTCTGGGGTACCCCATGTGGCTGCAGAAATCCTGGCTTTGATTTCTCTAACATGCAAACCATCTGTCGACAGCTCCTGCGCTGGGAGCATGGGCAGGGAGATGCCTTGGAGCTTTTCGCTACTCTTGTGCCCTCTGGAGCATCGATGTGCCCTTACCCAGCCCTGCAGCTGAACTGGTCCCACGTATGCACGGTCACACGGCCAGACTGGCTGCTAGGGGAAGCGCCCAGAGCTGGGAGATGTGAGGGAGAGCTTGGCTAAACCCAAGAGCCCTCCTGCAGCCAGCCACTCCAGACCAGTCTGCCCAGTCCACTCCAGGCCCCTGTGGTGCCACTAGCACCATCTCACTGCAGCTGCACTGAGATTAGAGAACTGGAGGAATTTTTTACAATTAGCAGTCAGATTTGGCCTATGGCCTGTTAACATGGGATACAATCATTTAGCAGCCTTATCAAAGGTAATTCAACAGTCCTCATAACGGTATAGTGAAAATTATTATGTGCCTTTTGTCCTGCAGTGTGCAGGATGCCAGATGAGTGCTAATAAACAGGCCAAAACTTGCCCTGTAAAATCTCATCATGCTTTTAAAGGCCAGATTACTCAGTATGACTTTTAAATTGATTTAATTCACACAGAATGAAATACATGTTGCCAATACACCCAGTGGAGTCCCAGTCCCCTACAACCCTGTTCCACCACTACAAGAGAACAATGAAATTACCTTGCATATGAAATGAGCTGTGCTGAGAGATGCTCTCATTTGCTCACAGACTTGACAAATTTGAGCAATTCTGGTTCCATTCAGTAAATAATGCTATGCAAATGCTAAGTTACCACAGATTAAGAAGTTTGTGATACATTTGTTTTTCAAACAAGCACTTGGTTTTGTTTTGCTTGTTTGGTCTGGGGTTGGTTTTTTTTTATTTTCTTGCAACTTTTTTTGCGTACTTGCGTTCTCCGTTGCCTTTCCCAGAAACACCTAGTGCTACTGACACAATAGTTACTGCCAGAGTCTGGTATGTAATGAAGATGTTAAGAGGTAACTTCATCTGGGCACATAAACTTGAGCACCTGCTTATGAAAGCAGGTGCCAGAATCAATACGCTCAGGCAGCTTGGAAGCTTGTCCAAGGTTCTGATTTCATACACTGCTGAGCAACCTTTCTGTGCTGGAGCCCAGAGGGTGTCCGCCGTACCTCCTGGAAGCACTTGCTTCCCAGATCTGGCATTTTCTTTTATCCACACTGCATTAATGAACACTCCCAAGCTCAGAACAGGACAGATCTGAACACAGGATAGACTGAGGTATGTATCTAATTGTTCACACTCTCTTAGGCTAATCCTTCAGAAGGCTCTGCTGCCTCTGCATTGTCCAGCACTCTTCTCCTGTTGCTCAGCTACTAAAATAATGAGAATTGGAGGTGGTTGTGGATGAAAATGTGCCATGGCTTGTTTTTTCAGCAGCAGAGCACTGCCTTCTCTCCTGTTGAATTGAGAGAGAAAAACAGGTGATTTGATACACACGTCATTAGTTTCCATAGAACAATTCTTGAAGCTCTCATTATCCATAGATTCATTTTGCACCTGTTATCAGCATGCTCCTCTGCACCATGGAAAGGAGTCATTTGCATCCCATACATCTCCTAGGTATTCACATTTGGGAAAAAAAAGCCAACCATGATGCAGAAGTCCTGAAAATACACTGATTTCCCAGGTAGAACAATAACAACAACACCAGCAACAATTTTCACCTGCTCATTTTTGAGGTTCTTACTTCTGTTGTAATTCCCAGTATCAAAAATCAAGAACATTGATTTTTGCAGAACACAACTAAAATGTGGTTTCAATTGATGATTTCTGATCCATGCCTTTAAGGAAACAGAAAAACAGATTACTAGAGGTTATCCCTGTCTCAAGGTAACATTAAAAGAGGTTAATGTGGGGAAAATACACTGTTGGGCAAGGATAGCGACAAAAGGCAGAGTCCCAGAAAGACCTAAACAAGGCAGTAACATTAAGTAGAAGGCTCTCTCCCCACAAAAACCTTGTTTGAAGAAAGGCTCATGTCAGACATTGATTACAATGGAAAAGAATATAGAAATGATCATGAAAAAGTGCAATAACACCCCAAAAAGCTGTAGTGTGCAAGACCTTTGAAGGCTCAGATCTAAAAAGATCAAAACTGCATGTTGCACTTTGCAACAGAAGATCAGAACAAGTTATCAGAAGGTGATAACTACCATTTGTCATACAATAAAGGGTTTGTTTTCTCTTCAACACTTCCCAGCACATTCTTATAAACCATCTGTAAAACAAGACTACAGAAGGGAAGTAATTGAAAACTTACAAAGAGTGAGAACAAGCAACCTGGACAAAACTATTATGAGAATATAGAAGAAGCTATCAAAAGAAACTGAGAAGGACTTCGAAAGAGTCTGTAAACTTTTTTCTTAGACCTATTTCTTTTTCGGAGACCAGTTTCAAAAAACAACCAGCAAAGTGCTGCCAAAACTCTTGTGTGAGTGCAAAAGCTGTGCTACATGCTCCAATATCGTCACAACTTCGGAGAAAAGTGTCAGTATTTATCATGAAAACAAAATTGTAAAGAAGAAAAAAAGATACAGGGTTTCCCAGACTGCCACTTGCATTTTTGCTTCTAAGACTTATTACACACCGCAGACATGAGGCTAAAGCTTCTGGTCCAAAATCTTGCCTCCATTTTGTCAAACATTAATGTTCTCCCTTAATATGGCTTCCCCACACATTCCTTTTAAAACTGTTTTAAAACTCAATCTCAAAAAGACAAAAGAACAGTATCATTTGTGATTGGGTATTTTCAGCCAGTTGGATGAGCTCTTTTATGGATTTAACTGCATTAGACAGGTGGCATAAGGAAGTTCACCTATTTCCCACAAAATTAATTTTCAGGTCACAGTTCACTTTCCGTAACTGCTTCTTTCTCAAGGTGCGCCAGGGGAGGTCTAGATTAGATATTAAGAAAGATTTCTTTGCTGAAAGGGTAGTCCAGCATTGGAACAGGCTGCCCAGGGAAATGGTGGAATCACCAGCCTTTGAAAAGTTCAAATAATGTGTGGATGTGGCACTTGGGGACATGGTTTATTGCTGACACAGCAGCGCTGGGTTAATGGTTGGACTTGATGATCTTAGAGGCCTTTTCCAACCGTAACTGATTACATTTTATGATATTTTTGTTCCTAATCAACTTTGTTTTCATTGTATTAGGAAAAAAAGGTGCATCTACAACAGCATTCTGGTCTGCCACCAGTAATAGCAAAGCACTCTCTCAAAATAATAAAATAACAATTAAAAAAAGTGGCAGGACCCAGTATATTAAAAATTCCCTTTACCAAGCTTTGCCAAGAAAATATATCCAGACTTCAAGCCTTTAACTGGATCAGGGCCTGCACAACTGTATAGATCTTAATTGCTCATGAAGCCTTTCCTGCAAAGGAATAACTTCTATTTCCCATGATGAGGTTGGAAGCCAGAAAGTTTTTGCTCTTTAGCTTATAAAACATATTTTTTTCCAGAATCTAATGAAACACAGAGAAAATAAACCTGGGGTGGACATAAGAAATTTGCTAAGTTAAAAATAATTTCTTTTTTCCAATTTTGGGGCTTTGGTGAGCTGGGAGCATATAAAATTTCAAGCTTTATCACAGTCTAATACAAACCTATTTCTTATTCCCACCTAACAAGAGCGAGGAGATTGCCAGAAGCCATTTATCAGCAGGGCTTTGAGGGCTGCTCAATCTCTTGCCTATGAGCAGCAGCATATTCAGGAGAAAAGCACTTCCAGTTAAAGGAGAGGAGGGTCAAGACCAACAAGAAGGCTTTCCTCAAAGTTTTTTTGGCATTTTGATCATGTCGCTATGCAGAAAAAAAAGCCAAGCACCATCTCCAGTGTGCTTCTTGGCCTTTTTTTGTGCAATCCTATTGATGAAAAACTGCTGTAGGCTCAAGGATATGAGCCAAGTGGTTTGGTGACTTTAATGGAGGCACGATTTCAGCTGCATGGGTAAGTGTGATGGCCCATTATAGTAACGTATCTAAACACACACTTTGCCTGCAATATATATAGGACTGATAAATAAGTTAGGTTTTACTTAAGGATATTTCTCAATTACTGAGGCACTTTGAAAAAAAAAACCCACCCATACCAGGCCTGAAAATAACTTTCACAATATTGTTGAAAGTGTCAACGTGTTGAAAATAAAATTCATGGAGAATTTTAGAGCCTGAGGATATCTACAGAGAAATGCAATTGGAACATCTTGAAAATGGCTAGCAATCTCGACATGCACTTCAGCTTTTATTGAAAACTTCCCATGAAGTCTGGGTTTAAAGACTGTAGGTTATAAAAAGCCATCGTGTTTTTTACTGATGTAATTATTCAAAGACGCCTCCTAGCTTATCCTGAGCTTGCCATCTGTCCTGGGGTGACCGTGTGGTCCTGTATCCCCTATCGTCCACTCACCCAGACATGAGTCCTGTAGCTTTAAGACAGGGAGGGGGAAGCAGTAGAATTCTTTCGGTGAGCAGTTCGTGTGCAGAGCTCGCTTCCTCCCCCGGATTCCTCTCTCCCGGCTGTGCTGTCTAGCACGGACGGCGGGTGAGTTTTTCTTTGCTTTTAGCTAGTTTTTTCTAGTTAGCTGATGCAAAAAAGTCTTCCTGGGACTGTGGCTTCTTCTTCTGGAACTGTTCTGCTTTTCTCCGGTCCGAAACATCAGAACATCACCGGGACCCGGGACGCTTCATCCCAGCTCCAGAGAGAGAGAACCGAGCCACACCTACAGAAGAAACTCTGAATCTCTTCAAAGCAGCAAGAGGTTTTATTATTTAAAATTATTCATTCTGTTTCATGCCTGTGAGCGACCTGCTTGTTAAATAAACAGTTTTTCTCATTTTCTCCAAGGGCATTTCCTTTCGAACCTGTGGGAACCCTGTGGGGTAGGGGCTGCCGGAATCTGCCTTCTTTAAGAGGAGACACCCCTGTCGGGATGTTTCCTCCCAAATTTGTCCAGAACTGGGAATGACTAAACTCTGGATACCACTGAAAGATAGGTAAGAAGGTGGGAAAAGCTGGTAGCCTGGGGTTGTGGTCCTAATCGCATGCTTACATTCGCAACTCTGTAGCCTTTAACTTGACGACATTTTAAATAGAGTGATTAATAGACCTTTGATATTTGCAATGTACACATTTAACACTGCAGGTCAGATAAACTAGACAACATAAATTAGCCACCTTATTGGCACATTTACACCACTGGACCATCTGGTCCTCCCTGAATCAATTTGTACTGTAGACAAGAATCCAGTACAAGTCTTCTTTTAAATTCAAGTGAAAAAAAATTAATATTCAAATTTTTCACTTGACTCAACTCTTTATCAAGTTGTGTTTTTCTTAAACGGTAGTTCTCCAAATCCAAAGTGACACTAAATACCTCTAGGAGTCCTGTTTGCTTTCGCCTTTTCACAACCAGCACTCACTATGTGGAACAACAGAGATTTGCTTGGCACACTGGTAGTTTTTCAGGAAAGGCAACTGCAAGAAATGGGTTTATCTGTGCAGCAGATAAAGCAGCTTGCCATTTTTTGGCCTGCTAGGTCCTTTCATAGAAGTGGCACACAGGAAATAACGCTCTACAGTTACGCAAAATCATTTTTCTAAAGACTCCGAGGCATTAATTCTTTGTCATACTTCATTGCAATGAGGAAGGAAGGGGAACAGGCCAAGGCAGAAGGAGAAACAGAGTAGTCACTGGCTTTGAAGTGAGATTTAGGGTCATTTATTTATCAACCCCAATTTCTGCCTCTGAAGCATTCATATGGGCATCAGAGCAATCCACATGCACTTACCAATCTGCCATTAACCTGCCGCAACACCAAACTCCAGTTACTCAGCTCACCACAGGAACCCAGCAAGCACCCAACCTCCACTTTCTGATTTGGGAAGCACAAGCAAAGCCAAGTGGCAGAGCGAAGAAGGAAGGGAAGACACAGCCCTGTGGTCAGGGGGATGAAATGTGCACAGAGGGCCCAGGGAGAGCCTGGAGAGGTGTAATACAGGCACTGGGCAGAGCAAGGATCGTGAGGCTGGGTCCCTGTCAGTGATCAAGCACAGGCAAAGTTAGTGCTCCGGTGCATGAGAGAGTCCAGTAACATCCAGGACCTAGTGAAAAAAAAACAGTTTGGGAATCAACAGGTTTGATCGGAATGCTTAGCTTCCCAGTCGAAGGTATTAAGATACCTAAGTCAGTTAGATTCAGATAAAGTCAGACATATCCAAAGGCAATAAATCCTACCCTGCTGATAATAGGGCTTAGAAAATTTACCCTTTTGTTTTCCCTGAAATGAATCAAAATTACAAAAAATACTCTCAAAATTTAAATCATCCATTCTAATATTTTTTTTCTTTTTCTTTTTAAATTTTAATTAGAGATGCTTATTGTGGCAGGTTATGCTTAGTAATGGAACCCAGTTATCTTTATACATCATCGTAGAATCACAGAAGGGCCTGGTTTGGAAAGGACCTTAAAAGTCCTCTAGTTCCAATGCCCCTGCCACAGGCAGGGACACCTTCCACTAGATCAGGTTTCTCACAGCCCCATCCAGCCTGGCCTTGAACATCTCCAGTGAAGGGGCTGCCCACAGCTTCTCTGTGCAACTTGTGCCTGTGCCTCACCACCCTTATAGTCAAGAATTTCTTCCTAGTATCTAACAAAAACAGCTTAAGGCCATTCCCACTATTTCCGCATGTCCTTGTCCCTCTCCAGTCTTCCTGCAGGCTCCCTGTAGGTATGGGAAGGGGCTCTAGAAGGTCTTCCCAGGCCACCTGGGAAATTTGTCAGGCATGATTTGCCTTTAGTAAAGGCATACTGGCAGTCACCAATTACCACATTATTTACCATGAGCTGTAGCACAGTTTCCAAAATAATCCATAATCTCCATCATCTTGCCAGGCATTGAGGTAAGACTGACTGGCCTGTAGTTCCCTGGGTCTTCCTCACTTCCCTTTTAAAAAAGGAGGGTTATGTTTCCCCTTTTCCAGTCAGAGGGAAATTCACCAGAGTGCCATTGCTTCTTAAATATGATAGATAGTGCTTTAGCCACCTCCTTGGCAAGTTCCCTCAGAACCATGGATGTATCATATTAAATGTAAAACACTACTGTTCCTATAATTTAGGTCATGAAATAAAAATGCCACCAGTGTTGTTACTTTAGATTTTAATAATAATTTTCAATGACATAAAATAGTTTGATTACCACAACCTACCAGCGGTCAGTGATGTCAACTCAGAAAAAATGCTTCACACTCGGAACAAATGGCACACAAAACTTACCTTTCATTATGCATTTTAATAACGGGAAGTCATTCAATTCTGATTTTTATACAACCAGTTATACATTAACACGTACACATACTCAATTCCAGTCACAGTGTATACGTATTTTTGGATCTGCAGCAATATAAAATGAGTTCTACTTGTATATACATGTGCAAGTCTGAATAAGTCCTGAGTTATTTTAAAGTACTGTTATTTAAATCCTGTAAATTTTAACTGATGCAAATAAACCTCAGGTTTCACAACTATCGTGAAGAAGCTGTTTAAAAAACAATGTATAGCACTTTGCATCAGCTTTATGCATAGCTATGAGCTCTGTACAGTGCAGAGTTTCCATTTACAGCCTGAATGGTTACGAAATCTGAAAAGATGCTGACCATGTTCTTCGGTAACTATTGCTCCCTTTGCTTCTTTATTAAGAAGCCTCCAAACGTTCTGCCTCCAAACAACCAAACGTGGAAGACTTTGGCAGGGTTTAAATTATATTCTTTCTGCTGCACATATTTTTGTAAGCACTCAAGTTACCCAGGCCCTTTAATTCTTCTGAGAAAAACTATACAATTATACAGTCAAATAGTTAAACTGTGTATCTGGAAGGGAAAGAAAATGGAACAGTGCAGTATGATCATTACCTTAAACACGACACTACGTTATAAAGAAACAAAAGAGGAACCATTCTTTAAGGAACAGCTTGGACAGAAACCAAAAGGCTGCTCAGAAACTCTCTGTCAGCATGTCACACTGCCATGGTAAACATGAGATGCTCTCGAACAGCCAGAAAAAATTATCTGAGCAAATGGGAAGGAAGAACTGCTGCCAAGGAGGGGATCCAAACTCATCATGAAAGTCAGAATCTTTGTACAGTATTAACAGAAAAATGTACACAAAAATGTCTGTATACCCCATGCCAGGAGAAATCGCAGGCACTAACTTGAGAGCTGGTAAAGGACACAGGTTAGCGTGGGGGGCGTAGCTGTCTCTAATTGGTGCTGTTTGGATGCAACTTTCCAGGTATGGAGGAGACACCTTTTTTTTTTCTTTCCCTCGTTCCTCTTGCACAAAAGTGAAGGCACCACTCCAACCATACTCCTCCAGCGTAAGGATCCTGGCCCAAAATTTAGCTGGTCCCATGGCTGCTATAGTCAAAAACGCCTTTCCTGAAGAAGGGTGAGAATTCACAGATGGTGTATTTTGACAACGTTAGCCCCACTTTATCAATGTTCAGTGGAGACGATGGAGATTTCAGCATTGCAGAGAAAAAGCTCCTGAGGTATTGCTGTGGAATAAAATGTAAAATGTCATAAGGTTTACTTGATCAAATTGATTACAACCACTTTGAAAAATCAAATGAACAGCAAAGAACCCCAAAAAGACTTACATGGGCTGTGAACAGTCCTTTCAATAACCATCAGCATTTAAATCCATTTATAAAACAGTCTACTGAAATGTGTATCTTAAGCTCAGGAAAAGCAGAAAATAAGCATTTTCCACGTCCCTCTTATGCCCAGCTTAGCAACTCTTTTATTCTGTGGTTGTATGATGCTTCCTGGTTTATTCTGCAGTTGTGTAATGCCTTCTGCTAATCATGACATGCGAATACTATTGTCTAGCATTACCAAACACAGCAGGTGCAAACCTCAAATCCATTCTGCAGGATATTCACTACACATGGACACAAAATGACTTCAAAAATCTTTCCCTCATGAAGCTTCCACAATCCTTGCATTGAATGGGGTTTGTTTTGATGAAGGCTATCTGCAGAAATGGCATGAATTCCGTATTATATCAGAACCAACCAGTATCTTTTCACTGAGTTGCCTTCAAAATTTCTTTTCCTTTTTTTTTTTTTTAAAGTCTTACTAATGAGAAGCATGTGGGAGACGCTTCCTTCCCTTCCCATAAGTTAACATTCACCAACCACTGTGCAACTTGCAGTCACATTTGTACCTAGAGAAACTTTAGGATGTGCATTAACACAGTTAGTTTTCACAAACCTGACAAAGCTTCCATCATATGTGGGTTCATTTAGCGTGACTTAATAACTTATATTTATAACTTTTGAACAAAACACTCTAGGTAAAAGGTTTGATCAGATAGATGTTAAAAATGTCACCACAACACCTGCAAAGGAAATCTCATCTGGACCACAGGGATAAACTCCTTTTCTGTACTACAGACTGACCACAGAAAGAGGTAACTTTCAAATCATTCACTAGTCTTGGATTCCGTGGGAAATATATTTGCAAGACAGAGAAGCACATTCTCCTCTGAAGAACACAAGATTTAGTTATTTGAATGCAGCGGCTCTGGGGTCATGGAAGTGGTGTGTTCAGGAAACTGTCCTAATTATTCACTCATTTCTCAAGAAGAATTCCTCCAAACTATAACAATGTGCATCTGTTTAAGAAACCAGCTGTTTGAATATTAGAGAAAGAAGGAAAACAAACGAAAAAAAGCAGCCGGGACAAAAACTATTCTCTTGGCAGAAATGGTGAAATTTTCTATTTTATTCAGATCTGCCACAGGTTGTATCAATGTTTGTGAAAAAAATTCATTACAAAAATGCCTTCACGATGAACTCCAGTAGACTACGGGATAATTTAAAGTTGTAAACAGATGAAACAGAGAAACATTTTTCATAATTAGTTCTTGAAGGAGGGTTCTTTACAAAAAGTCCCAAACCAGTAATTCCTGAAGGATGAATATGGTATAAAATCAAATGTAAAACATAGCATTCTGTTAGCGTTTTAGCACTCTGCTGGAAAGTTACTGCAGTAATTCTAGTTTATGACTACCAAAGGCTCAAAGGTACCAAAATATCTCACTGGACACATCACAAGACCTACTGCATTCACCTTGGTATGTATGGCCAGATAATTGACTGTCATACCTTTTCTGTAAAGCCATTACTCACTGTTTTGGCATGATAGCTCTAACGGCAAAGTAAAAAATCCCTCTGCTCTAAGCATACACTTATGTGACACACTAGGAACAGCAGGTACACTTCTTTTCCACATCTGTGCTCCAGAGTTGATGAGTGAGTATCACAGATCCTCTGAACACAAAAAAGATCCTTGGGAAAATGGCAACAAGCAGACCCTACCAGATAACGATAGAATTAATTTTGGATGAAGGTTTCCTGCCATATGGCTTGACATTATGTGCTCTTCAATAACCACCTCTGAACAAATTAGCCCTCTTATAAAACCCAGATCTGCATTTGCCCTGTTTGCAATGCTGATATGTTAATACAGCCCAGAGCTGCCGTGCCCTTGAAAGAAAGAAGCTGTTGCTTCATTGAAATACAAGCTGCTCTGCCCAAAGATGCTGGCTGGGAGCGTTCCCCTCTAGTGAGGAAACAGTGACTGGTGGCAGAAATGCTCACATCACAAGCATTGATCAAAGAGCTGTGGCAGGGCACTACGGGGGAAGGTTGTTCTGTCCTGGTGGCTGCAATGGACAGCAAAGAGGAAGAAAGTGACAGGAGACAAAGAGTGCTCCTTACTAACGTATGGAAAGATGCTTCCCAAATTCAGATGTGACAAGGAGAGGACAAGGGTCACAGCAAGCTGGGAGAGGGACAGGAGCACATCAACACCAAGTGCCAGAAATGATGAAAAGTTCCTTAGAAATCCAGAAGGGATGCAGCTTGGACTTTGCTGCAGCCCCGGAGGCCACTGCAAGCAGCTGGAGTAGCAGCAAGGCTGCATGAAAGGATCTCCTCTGCCAGCACTCAGTGGGCAGGAGGAGAGCTGTTTTCAAATCTTTTGTATTAAAATCCATTTCCAGCAACAGACACAATTTTTCTCTATTTACAGAACTCTTTTGATGTGTCCTTGAAAAAAAAAATTCTTAGCAGAGACTGGCAAGTTCAGGATACCTTCATAGGTCCAAATTCTATACAAATTAATGATGTGATTTCCTACTGATAGCAACATTGTCCCTTGCATGCAAAGCACTGTGTTATAGCTACTAGGTTTGCATGATTATCTAGGAAATAAAAAAACAGTTAACTGCCAAAATATTCCAACACGCTTGGTTTTATTACTCATTTTTGTTTGTTAGGCTCTGGCCATTTGTTCTGGATTATTTAGTCTGGTAATCAGTGTTCTTCCAAATGCACTTTGGAGTTTCATTTCACTAATAGCATTCGACCTGCTATGCTGCTGGTTTGCTGGAAAATATCCTAATGATACGTTTGTAAACGTCTTGGTGTGAGGGCACAAGACCCTGGCACTGTAACAGAGATGTAAAATGGGCAACTCACACATGAATATCACTCATGTTAGTTGTTCTGGCTAAACACACACTCAGGAACACCAGTTCAGAGAATGGAAATACTCTTTGCATGTACAAAACAAGGATAGAAAGCCAGGTTAAAAAAATAATCCAAAATAGGAAAAGCAGTGGTGTTTGCCCTCTCTGAAGGCAACACAATCTTCAAGCCCTCTAACTTAAAATTTATGACAGCTGTACCTGCAAGTTTTAACTTTGCAAATGAAACAAAACTGGAGAAAGTGGTATGAGGCCCAAAGGTTTTTCTTTCTTTACCTAGTCTGAGTAGTTTTCCCTCCCTTTTTATTATGTGAATAGCAAAATGGAAACCTTTTAAAAAACTTATTAAAAATCATTTTAATAGGGTTCACCTTTTTAGCAGTAGGCCAGTGTTCATCTCGTGCTCAATTCATCAGCACAACAAAGTCATTCTAATGATTTTTGCACTACTTTGTGATGTGGGGACTTCATAATTTATACATTTTAATGTAAAGCCATAACTTAATTTAAAGTTATTAAAGTTACTACAATCAAAAAGCTTTCTGAAATGTGAAAGTCTTCTTATCATCCTTTCAATTGTGTCATATTAAAGCAGAATTCAGTTCAGTGCCATTGTTCTCCTAATCCATTACTAACAGTGATAGCCTTAGAGACCAATAGTAGAGCTTAGCAAGAATTGGATTTTTTCATTAAAATTTGGTGTGTTTAAAAACTCATCAACTCTGGTACTTTCAGAAAGTGAAAACACTTCAAGCTTTTGCTTTCATACTGCTATTTCTTGCAATTTCCTAAAAAAGTCAGTGCTTAAAATACTTTAGAAGTTACATTTTAAAATTAGCATTAGAAATACCACCTGCTAATATATGCCAGAGCTGAAAGCATCAGAAAGTCTAATAAGATAAACCTTAGAAGGCTTTGGGGACTTTTTGAGACAATAGCTTCTTTTCTTTGAAACAATCCCATCTTTTCAACACCTACATGTCAATCTGACAGTCAAAAGCTTTACCACAAGGTCACAGAAGGTCACTGGTGACAGAGGCAGGACTAATTAACTCGCTCATCTAACTTCTAACATAGGCTCCTCTCTCCCTTTAATATAGATGCTAGTTCCTCTCAGCACCAATCACATAATTATTCCGCTGACTAGTGTTAAGTGCTGCAGGTTTTAAATCAGATCTTGATTTGAATTATTCATAGAGCAAAGCATACACAGGTATCACAGCTTTTTTCTGTAGGATACGAATTCAATTACCAAAAAAAACCCCAAAACCAGACAGATTGAAGCATATTCTCTGACTCTAAAAAAATCACTTTATGTTGTAATTAGGTATTTGCAAAGTCAGCTCTTCCCAAGAAAGATTCTATCTCAAAGCAAGCAGACAGGCACATGATTCGCTTCTGATCTGTGATCACAAGAACAAGGATCTGTTTAAAAGACAAGGCATGCAAAGGGAGCCTGCTGGAATGCAGAAATGGGAGGGCATGACCTCCTGCATTTGTCTCCTAAAAAGAAACTGTTGGGCATATGCAAAGGAAAATCAACATTTGGAGATCCTTCTCCAAATCAACCAAATTTCTCTGTTTTGGACATTTCCATTGATGTGTTGAAAAGAAAAAAATTACTTCCAAGGTGGTTTTTCAAAATACCAAATACTGCAGAAATGCCAGCTATTGTCTCTAACTACATCCTACTGCCAAAAATAAAGCTGGGCTGAAATGGCACTGACAAGTGCTGGTGTCTCACAGAGACTTCAGGTTGATGAAAGGCCCTGTCTAGGGAGATGCTTCATACAGAACATGGTAAGAAAATATACCAGTTACCAAGAAAAATAGGATTCAAACTTCTCATTGGATCTGCTTCTTCCTTGTGGTTTTTTTTTTCCCTTTTTGGTTTTTTTTTTTACTGGCAAAGAAGAATTAAGACACTGTACAGGGAGATAAGTTAGGACTGGAATGCAGAAGATGGGAACTCTTAGGAAAAGGGCTGCAAGCTAAGCCAGCTCTGCTTTATCTAGGACATGCACCACATCTCAATCACCACCCAGGACTGGATTATCTGGGTCAGGTATGGAAGACAAGGACAGCCATTAGCCACAACATAGAAAATTCATTTACAAACTGAGTTCCAAGGGAGCAGGTTTTCTTATGCGAAATATCCCGACATTACATGCCAAGGCATATTCAAGCTGTCCAAACTGAGGTGTTTTGGAGGCAGTGATCCCAGCAGGCTCCTCCTACAGTCTGCAAGTACAGGTCGGCCCTGCAGGTCACAGGTCAGTTCAGCACAGTTAAGCTTCCCCCTTATGTCTTCCACTCAAACTATCTCCCCTTTCCTCTGGGACTACCTAAGGCTATACTGGGTTTTGGAGGTTAGGATTTTTTTCTTTTTCCTTTCTCCCAGGGAATTTTTCTCCCATTTGTTGCCTAAGAGATGGGAACAACGATACTTAAGAGAGACAAAAGATGTGGCCACAGTGGGGAGGAGGGCGGAAGGTGTGCAGCTGGCTGCAGTCTCTTAGCTGGGAGGTTTTCTCTTGGGAAGTACAGAGATACTGTGAGACTTGGCTGGGGGCCAGGGGCTGGGTTCAGCACTCTCTCTCTCCCTCTCCCTGGGATCCGAGGAGAGACAGTTGTGGTCTTGGTGCTGGACTGCGGCTGTAAGAAGAATTCGCTGCTACTGTGGAGTTTTGCTCTTCTGTGCTTCTCCTTACCGTGGCTGAGCCTCTGCTCGCAAGAGCGGCCCTTGAACTGGGACCTTTTCAATTCCCAACCTCACTGGGAGGGACCCTCACCATCTGCTTGGGTGCCTCAGGGAAAACCCGGGACCCCCTCCCCCTCTCCGGAGGGAGTATCTTTTGGCTGTTTGCAGGAGCCCGGCTGCCACTGCCCAGCTCCACTGTTTTCTGCTGCTGCTTCGGGATTTTTTTTTGTGCTACACTCTAACTCGGCACCCCATGTCCACCCAGACCTGCTGCTCCTGCCACCGCTTCGGAGTTTTTGCTACATTTTGTTTGCCACCTTGGCTCTGCTCGCCTCTGCTGTTCCACCTTGCCACTCTGAGGTTACTGCTACAGTCCATCTCACCAGCTGGAGTGGCACTGAGACCGGCTGCTCCCTGTGGGTTTTGCAAAGGGAGCCACCTCCCCTTTTCCCTATCGCCTGAGCCGCCATTGCCACGTGGAGAGGCGGCTGAGCTCGCGCCACAGCGCCCCCTGCAGCCCCGGAGGAATCATCGCACCCGCCCTGCCCGGCCGGGAGCCACCAGTGCCCCTGCCGGCCGTGAGCGGAACTGCACCGAAGGGGAAAGTGCCCGCGGCCGGGAGAAGGCTGGGACTGGGTTTGTGGGTCCGTTTGTTGTTGCTGCCGTTATTGTCTGTTTGCCTCATTATATACAGTATATAGCAAAGTATACTTTACTATATACCATATATAGATATATATATATTCTTCTACCAAAGAACTGTTATTCCTTTTTCCATATCTTCGCCTGAAAGGCCCGTAATCTCAAATTTATAATCATTTGGAGAGAAAAGGTTCATATTCCCCATTCCAGGAAGGTTCCTGCCTTCCTTGGCAGACACCTGGCTTTTAAACCAAGACACTGGGGCATTAGCACTGAGTAATGGCTAGCTTAATGCTCTGATAGGTCTCCAAGTAGTTTCAGATCCGTTTCTGGATTTATTAAATTTGAGCAAGCAAGGAAAGAATTTGCAGATAGCAAGACTATAGAATATGAGGTACCATTGCTTTGGAGGACAGCAGTCCAAAAGGATGAGGGACCGTACCAGACTACAACTAATATCTTTACCTCCACCAATTCTAGATTAAGATCAATTTTCCACTCATCAGATATAACTTGCTCAGAAACATTTTGGTCTTTTGTGGGCTTTTTCTTTTTCTAATTAAGAAAACATGAAGCTTCAATTCTTTTCCCTAACACTTTGACATATATTGTAAGATATTATAAAGCAAATTTGATTAAAGTATGTGAGCAGAACAGCATGTGATATTCAATGTCCCAAGTGATATTTCAGGCCCCTCAGGAAGCACCTAATATCACCTGTGGATCTGAACACATTCATCTCCTGCACATATCCTTAGGTCCTTCTGTGCGATTGTGATTTCAGAGCAATGGGAAAAAGACTTACTGCCTGGGAGACTACCTGGTGCCTGAAGGATCTTATTTCTGTGCAAAAACTTGGAGAGAAAACTTCTATAATTATGACAGGATCACTTGGCCCTTTATCTTTTGCTGAAAGACCAGGATGGCTGGGTTCTCCTTACAAAAAACTCTGCAGAATTAGACACTGTCAAAGCTCTGCGAAGCTTCCTTGAGGAGCCAAAGTTGACAACTGCCTCCAGAATGTGTCTGTCCCTGGTGCCAGAGACCTTGCTCAAGTTGCAGACGATTTGTGCATGCACTTTTTAGGAGAATAAAGACAGATCCACATGTTTGAAAACGGCAAGTCACCACTGCAATAGTCACATTGATGCCTGATGATTTTTTGCCTTTTTTCTTTTATATATTCTCTGTATTCTTTACACATATATTTGTAGCTTTGTAGCCTATTATTGCATTCATAGCTAGTTTTCCCAGTACTTTTCCCTGCCCTGATAGGCAGAAAGACAAAACACATTCCAAAGCCCCTATCCTATCTTGGTTCTTCTTAGGAACCAAGGCTGAAAAACAGCCCTTTGGGACATATTTTTCATTAAAAAGTTCAGTTTCCATCTAAGGGGGGAGGATTTAGAAGGGGCTTGAACTGGGGGGGAATTGCATCACCACTTGTGCTCCTAATTGGTGACTTTTATCAATTATGCTAATTTGCTAAACTTACAAAAATTGTATTCGCTCCGTGGGAGTGGGCTTTTGTGGACATTTTCCATATCTGCTCCTGGAGGCCTCCAATAAAGATCAGGATTTATACTACCTCCTATACTAATATTATCTCAAAAGTGTGTGTTGTTTCATTTATAGGTTCTTAAGGCATCAACATCATATTAAAAGGAGGGGGGAGTTATTTGCTTCAGGTTGGCAGGCATTAATTAGCGCCATGGCTGGATTAACACAAACCAAGAATAAAGGATTGGCTCATTTTAATCAAACCCTTCCTGCTCACTTTGATTAGGTCTAATCAGAAGCGAGGCTTTTTACAGGTAATGCCTAGTAGTCAGTAAATAAATAAATAAATAGACTGAGAACATCCCAATCAGTATCACCTTACCCTGTGTTTGCATGTCTTTCTTACAAGTCTACATACAACTCCAATACCCACACCAATTTTCATCTAAAACAAATTCCATGTTGCGAGTTTCCCCTAACAGAAATAATGCAAGTAGGGCATATTATGCTAGGTCACTTTTTTTCAAATTTACTAGCAAAGATCTTGCCAATTTGACTAGGACACAGTCCTCTTAACTTGTCAGACTGAAGCTGTTAAGAAGCTACATGGGAGCAGATGAGATTGAAAGCTCCTACCAAAAACATAATGTAGCTCTGTCCTGGGGTAAACCATAATGTTATTGTATTCCATATCTATCTGTGCCGCTCCCCCAACCCAAACTGTTACTGTATCTTTAAGACACTACAAACAAGAACCCTGTGTATGGAGGGGTTGTTATTTTAAAATTGTCACTCTTAGGCAGCTTCCAATTCTTTTGCCATGTGGTATTCGCTTTGTGGGCTACTGGTCTCTGTTTAGGCAAAGGCTTTCCTTCCCCTTTTGTTTTCTCTTTTATTTTTTTTTTCCTGTGCTCAGAGAGTTAGCAGTTTTAAGCTGCCTTGGGGCGAATTCCACAGGCACCCTCCATACAGCACTCCTTTGGGCATGTTTAAAGGTACCTAAATGACTTTGGAACTAAGCAGGTAAGAATCGAGCTTCTTTAAGCAGCTAAATTGCACTAAAAAATACCAGGAGTTACATTTTTAGCCTCTTGGGAAAGTCTCTCTATGTTTTTCATGCACAGCATAATGCAGATTCCTTGAATCAGAGTTAGTTTCCTCCAAACCTGTACAGGTGAAGCAGATTTTACTTCTACATCTCCAGAAGTGCTTGAGTGCCACTAAAATTTAATTTTACCCAGGGTGGTACTGAAATTTACTCAAATGCATATACCTTTTCGAATTTTCTTAATGTGCAAGCATTCTGAGAGATGCCAGTTATGATTCAAGGTGAAACTGCTCTCTCGGGTTTTCAAAACCCAAACTATTCATTATAGCTATTTGGAGCATTTTTCTGTGCAAGTCTAATGGCATGAGCACATTATGCTGAATTACTATTATGCCATATCAATTGAATTAACTTCTGAAGTCAGTCTACATCCCAAATTATAATCTTATTCTGCCTAAAATTCATTTAAAATCCACAGGACTTAATATTTCTTACAATAACTGCATGCTAAAAGCTTACATTTATTGGCTTTAGGCAGCTCCAATGAAAACTGAATTGTAGGCTGGCAGGGAAGCAAAAAAATGGCAGCAAAGGCTGTGATTTACAGGTGGTCTATAAGTGTGATTCTTCTTTGGGAAGTGAACAGCCATACTGAAAAGGATTGAAACAGACCAGACTAGTGAAGGAAACCAATCTTTCCTCCAGAGCACAAGTCAAAACAAGTCCTGTCAAAATTTATTCAGAAAGAACAACAGGATTGAATTTAGCATGCATCCCTGAGCCAGTAGCGACACTGTGTCACCTCCTGGAGTGGGCTTGGCAAACACCTACCAAACAACTTGACATGCATCACCCTGTGCTTCCTCTGGTGAAATCACATGCTGGAGGACAACTGATACATTTGCTTTGGAAAGGGGTAGCACTGAATTCAACCCAGTGTCCTTGGCTGAGCACTCCTTTCGTTCATCTGCCTACATCTGTATGTGCAGAGCCATTATTGGAGATTGAGATGAAGGTACACAACTTCAAAACTTGATTTGTAGGAGTATGTTGGGAAATTTATTCCATCCTGACAGCAAAACACATTAGGATGTGGAGCCAAACTGGAGCTCAAACTATATGCTGTCCCATTTTCTAAACTTACTAAATCATGATAAACATACCTCCTTAGTTTCTGATGCTCTGAAATATCTAAAAAGTAAAGGGAAAAATAAAAAGGCCTCCAAACTGCAAATCCTATTTAATTCTTTGGTTGTAATGGAGATAAACATTTGATCACAAAAGATCATTTTTGAGGTAGGGACCTGAAGCTATATACCTAAAGAAAGAAACACCAAAATTCTTCTAAAGGGATACATATATTACGCCAAATTACCTCTACTAAACTCTGCAGAGCAAGGCTTCAGACCTGATTTTGAATTAGGCCCAGAGTTTGAGCAAATGAGACCACACTTACCATTCTTTTTGCATCCATTAGGCTGCTGAACCAGAGCTTAAAATTAACTCATCCAGAAAATAACCTCAGGCTTTTGCTCCTTCTAAATGACCATCTTTATCATGTGTTTCTATTACAAGAATAATGTCTTGCATTGTTGTGGGCCAGCTGGAGGTCTACAGTATCTAATCAAAGTAACATTTTATTGGTATGGAATCAACGGCTGACCTATGCAAAGTTCTTCTTCTTTGAATCTACTGACTGCAACTAGTAAGTAAAATTAATTTTATTTATTCATTTTTTGAAGCCAACAGGATCTCACACAAGAAGCAGAACCACCTCAAAAAAGCTTAAATGCTTTGCTGCTGAGAACTGCTGCAACTCCTCTTTGAGGGTTGATGCTTCAAAACCAGAAAAGCCATGTTCCTTGGGCTGTCCTAATTGATGCGGTGACGGATGGGAGCCTGACATGTGAACTTGCTCTCAGATGGCTAACTGCAAAGTCTTACTGTCTGTCAGCAAGACTTCAGTGCTGTTGCTGAAAAGCAGTTATTTTTGTTCTTAAATTTTTCAGGGTTACTAGAGGTTACGAAAGGCACCTGGTGCAGACTGACTGTACGTAAGTTAGAAAATTATCTATGACATGGATTTCATATAACTGATATTCACAATATGGCCCAGCCACACATGCTTTTCTCTTGGTCTTTGTGGATACACCTAATGCTCTTTCCTTCCCTGATCCCACTGCATCCGTATTCCTTGAGCAGGAAATTAAAGCCATCACTCCAAGATACTGCATTCTGTAGTTCAGACTATGGGTATGAAACAATCCTCTCTAGGATTATCAAACACCAACATTTGCAGCGCTTTGCTTTTGCACCAGCAGTGCTACTGGTGTGCATTCATGTCTGTAAAAAAAGAGAAGAGTTTCCTTTTATCTTCCAATAAGTACCAAATGTATTCTGAATGTGTTCTGAAGTCCATCTCACCTAGATTCTGCTAAGAACAGTATTTATCACCACACTGTCAGAGGCAAACATTCATTCTTCAAGAGCCAGGCTGGTGAGCAGCTGCATTTAAAGCTCCTTTTAGAAAGCTTTGGTATTAGGGATGTTGTAAGCTGACACCTGTGTCTAATCATTCCCTTTTAGTAATCACTTTGAACAAACACGTATACAGTAGCTTTGAAAGGTCTTTGTGACCGGTGTCAGTCAGGAAAAAAATCAAACAGAAATGGTAACTCTAACCCCACTTGATAGGATTTTTGCAATAGAAACATCAATTCACCTATAACTAGCATTGGTTCTCTCAGTTAAACAAAAGGAACTCAAGTGAAAATACAAACAAAAAACCAAACAAAGGATTTGACTTCTAAGTTAATCTAATTTTGGAAGGTTAATTTTGGCTGAAGGCAACAGCAATATTTCAGCCAGTTCAGTGTCTACAATACTTTCCCCAGGCAGTTCTACAGATTGGACAGCAAAATTGAATTATGCAGTTCATTCAAGATTTATTTCTGCCTCTTGCATTAACACCTATCATTGAAATCCTCATCAGCAGACATTAGGAAGCAAGGATATTAAGGACAATTATATTATTAATTTTAAATAAATTGAGCGTGTCTATCTTTTAAAGAGGTTCAAAGTACCAAGAAAAAAGAAGAGCAGAGGCAATGCCAGGAAGATGTATATGCTTCTACAGAACTTGACATAGGCTCCCATTACCACACTGTTAACTGGTTGACTTTCATTCCCTGAGCTCTGTAAGTGGCAGCAAAAGACAACACATGACTCCTACTGACTGCTAGTTTTATTTCTAGATCACAGATCACAAGATATTCTTAGTTAGAAGGGACCCACGAGGATCAAGTCCAACTCTTAATGGAATGGCCCATCTAGGGAAGCAACCCACAACCTTGGTGTTACCAGCACCACACTCTAACCAACTGTTGATCCCTAAAAACCTCATCAGGGATTTTGCTTGTTTCTCCCTTTGCTGTCTGCAAACCAACCTGAGGAAATGCAGCCCTGAGAACAGGGAAGAGGAAACAGGGAACAGAGACAAGGAGACAGACTGAGGCTTGGGAGAGTTTTTGTTTTCCGTTAAGCAAAAACCCGTTCGGATTTTTTGGCATGATAGTTGTTTTTTCCTAAACACACTGGTGACAGCAAAGGCAGGAAAGAAAGTCTAGTGGGTCCATGACTGCAAGGCTTCTGATCGAAGAGTCAAGAAACACAGCTCAATCTGCTATGTCAGCTTAGACTCCTGCCCAGTTTCTCCGGCTGCACAATGGGAAAACAGGGCTAAGAATAATCTTCATTACTACAACAAAGTATGAGTCTAAGAGAAGAAGAAAAGAAGAATAGGCAGGGGAATGATATGGTACAGAAACACCATGATACAGTATCCATAGAAGCTGGGATTTCAGGAAAATTTCTTTTTAGTGTCAGTCACAGCCCTAGCAACTCACCAAGCAATAAAAGATACTTTGCAGTTAAAACAGGAATAGATACATTCACTGACTCAAGTATTTCTTGTAACAAGTACATCCTTTACAAAGCTTTTCCTTAAAAAATTATGAAAAAATGAATATACATCATCTGAATTCACTTAAAAAAGGATCCTATACTCTTACCTACTGGTTTCTATTTGCAAGAAAGGATAGATACACACCAACTTCTGTTCATTAACTTTAATCATAAGAATTCTTGGCTGTTTCATTTAAGGCGGATTTAATCAAGCAAGGTTGGCTCTGAAGTGAAATTAGTCTTTAAACTGCAGAACAATTAATTTAGAGTTCTGCCCTCTAACAGGTCCCTGATGAAAAAATAAATTAATAGATCGCAATAGGGTATTTTGGGTAGATAATTTAAAATACAATTTAGATGTTTTCTCTTAAGATGTATACTTAAAAACTTGCACATTATTTTCCAAAGCTCTATGGTAATGTCAAATACAGTTCAAAAGACTTGATATTATTCTGTGCTTCATGTAAGACAGCCTCACATCAGAAGTCAATGGGAGGATGTTTTGTTGGTAGATCAAAGAAAAGGTGAAGTACATAGAAAAAATTCAAACCACCTAAGAAAAGATTCCAGTTGTAAGCAACTTACTTTTATATTAATTTCTCTAAAGCTCTATCCAATGCTATTTTAGTTCTACAAAGAATATAATTCCTAATGAGTTGCATGATCAAGTAATCCCCATGTTGCGACAATATAGTTGCAGGGTGTACAATTTAGTCTTTGATCATGCCTCTTCTTCTTTCCCAAAACCCCACCTCCTGCTCCTGGGCTGCAGTAAAACATGGATTAACACAGAAATATAAAGACCTAATGTGTGATAGGAGTTCAAAATCATGCCATACACACAGCACTGTAGAACTAGCAAAATAACTCAAACCCTCAAACTCAATAACCTTGTCCACAATAAAATTAATTTTTAAAATTAATTGAAAGAAAAAGAATACGTTCAGAAAGCTGGGTTACAAAATAAAACTCAAAGATACCTAAATATTGCTTTCCTTCTGTCATGAGATATTTGGATATACTGTAATAAAATAGTAAATCTCCAACTAACAAATTGTATCTAAAGTAGCAGTGTTTTTTTTATTCTTGTCTGGCACAGAGACCAGCTGTCTACAGTGAACACTTACCTCACCCACCACCTTTCCCCTTTAAATAAATTTATCTCCTATGAACATCTCTAAGAGTTCCTTTTTTTTTCTAGACTAGGAGTAATTTACTTTTTAAGAGCTGTTTCTTTAGTTTGCAATGTACTGCTGCCATCTCCTGTGTTAAACGAGGCAGCAAGTAACTTGATACTTACAAACAGGCTATTTAACGCTGATCATATGGGAATGGTTTCTGTTGGTCAGTCAGGGAGTACTCCCCCTAAACACACAGCGGAAGCCTGGTAAAAAGTTGGTATTACCTCTAAGTGACACCGTCGTTCTGCAATCACTCGCTCGTCCTTGTTTCCAAAGAGCTTCTTTGGAGGGAATTCTAAAGTGGCAACCTGGAAGACATTAAAGAATGAATCAGCATCAGAAGTGACAAGCTCAAATGAGAAAATTCTGTTTAAACCACAAAGCAACTAGGAAGAAGAAACTGCCAAATATTCATGAACTACACTACATGCTATTAGTAAATATCACATTATACATTTCTACTGAGGTTATTGCAGTCTGCTCTGTAGTATTGCTAAGATAACAATGCATTTTGTCATCAGAGAGTGACTGAAAGAAAATTCAGGAATTGGACTGCCACTGTTTGCCCACATAAATATTAAAAATTTGCAATCCAAATGTGATGTGATAGCATCACATAGGAAGTAAGAACAATTTCTGCAGGAAAGTATATCTTAGAAGACTGCATTTAATCTCTTAAAATCTGTGGTCCCCAACTGTACGGTGGTGTAATTTGTTTGGCTTTACTTACGTTCTATCATAAATGTAAGATCATTGGATCTAAAGACTATCACTGAAATGCTCTGGGAGATGCATTGCTGGACTCCAGCGAACGCCTGACCTGAAGCTTTTGCTGTGCCCTGAACTACCACTTCTTGAAGCTCAGCTGTAGCTCAATGCCATTCAAACTTGAGTCCATGCTGGAAGCTGACAGCTTTAATTTCTGAAGAGAATTCACACATGCAGGCAAAATCCTGCTTTATCACACTGAAAATGATAACAAGGCAGTGGCACCACTGCTAAAAACAACTATTCAGATCTCTACTTTTAGTTCTTCCAGAGAGGTGTTCAAAGCTATCGCCTCATTTCTTTTTCCATCCTATGGGGAGGAGGGAATGGGGGGAGAGGGAGAGAGAGAGAGAGAGAGAAAGAGAGAGGGAGAGAGAGAGAAGGAGAGAGGGAGAGAGAGAGAGAGAGATAGAAGGAGGGACAGAACTGCATCCGCTTTTTGTACACCAATAAATAAAATGCTTGAACTAATTCAAGCCAGCTATATCTGAAAAACACACGAAAGACTCAAGAGTTGGTAACAAGTACCACTGAACTTGGTCTGCTAAGCCACTGCTGGGAACAATGCAGGAGAAAGCAAGTCCTCTCCCCATAATTTGTGTTTGCACTTGAAGGTAAATCAAACCCATTTTTTTCCCAGCACTCACATAATGAGATAGAATTATGCAACCTCCCATTGGCATTGCTGGAGTTGTTTTGCAGGTGAAATGCCTGTGTAAAACTGCCTCCTGCATTAATTCCCCAGGCTGTTTGATGATATTGAACCAATAAAAAAGATGCATCATTTTCTAGTCTATCAGCACATACAGGACCGTAGAGAATTTATGGCTGGTTACAAGGAGCAGACATATACTGATTTAAATGAGGAGCTCCGTTATTAACATCCAATGTAAGCATCTGTAAAATACAGAGGAATTCTGCAATACAAATAATTTATTCCCACTCTCTGGTTCAACTCCAACTTCGATAATTTTAAAGAAATGTCTAGACATCTTAAAATTATAGAAGTGATGTGGGGCACCAGAAGAGACGGAAGAAATGTCTGCTCTTCATCAATCTTGCCAGTATGTCCCAATTACATTCCTCAAATTTCTCCAACCATATTCTTCTCAGTGTGCCTGCTTCTTCATGTTGGCAGGAGAAGCAGTACACAACCAAACAGTATTGTATAATTATGTCCTGGGGACTTACTGTCACTGCATTACTCACTTCTTCACCTATACACTTTATAAGTGTATAGGTTATATTTATTTTTAAATATATTTAAGTGCTAATATTTTCAAGGACTTCAAAGTCCCACATCTGCAGAAATTGTATTTTATTAAATAGTACTGCATCATGTCACTATCAGGAACAAGCAAGGTAAAACAACTACCACCACAATCCCCTCCTGGCCGTAGGGAGATCGTTTTTATATTTATTTGCTAATACTTTCATTATAGAATTTTAAAATAGTGTCTATTAAAAATCAATTTGCACAATGAACCTACCACTACAACATCCTCAGACCTACTCTGTGGAGTCAAAGTAAGGTCTTACAGCTAAAATCAGGAATGATTTCTTTATCCAAATTAAGCTCCACCTGAACAGGAATTTGGAGACTAATTCTCCATAACTTTGGGATGAGCAAGCCGTTATCCTAAGCTTTCTGGATGTATCTTAGAAGAAAACCAGTTGTATTTTATAAAACCAGTGTGCTTTGCTGAACACTTTCAAACAGAAGTAGCTACTCACATTGTTTTAACATTTCTTAACTCCCAAATCACTACCCTGCACGTATCTCTGAAACCAAACCAGTCAAAGTCCATTACTACAGCCATTAATTTAATATGCAAGATAAAGGTCTCAGCCAGTAAACTCCGCTCTGCAACGTTCAAAGTCATAACACGTACCTATATGAAAATCATGAGTTTATTGCTGGTCAGCATGTGGGGATCTGAATACCTTGTACGTAATAAAAGCCACCAGAATGTCAACGTGCCAAACTATTCTTGACATACATATCTATATAAAGTTACCTATGTTTGTAATATGCCAGTGTTGCCAGTATGGGTACAGAATATACCCGTTTATACATACATGTCACTTGGGAGGATTTTTCATCCTGCAGAGGTATGTTATAAAAGACTAATCAGTCACTGCAGATGGCATCTCTACAGGGCCAGATGCAGAAGTTACACAAACCTCAGGCCTGCTGGAACATTTCTGTGTCCCACACTTTCCCAGTGGTCCCCTGGCTCCTCTTTTAGCCAAATGATTGGCAGATGGCCATCTCACAAATCAAGTACGAAAACCATTTCCGTCAGACAACAAATGACCACCCATCTACACAACAGAAAATGTTCCAGCCACAGATTTCATCATCACTTCAGCAACTCAGTTATTTCAATGGGTTCTACTCCACTACACACCAACAGTCCACTGCCCATCAAAACGAGAAAGAGACCTTCAAAACTCCGCAGGCTTGAGTTTCAGGCTATCCAAACACTTGATGCAGACGTGACAGCACTAGTTGCCACCTACTTTGCAGCTTCAAAATTATCTTTGCAATATAAGAACTGGATACATCCATGCAGCAAGGTGAATTATGCAGTCCTCTGTGTGATTGAAAGTTCAGTGCAATAGGAAGCCAGTCCATTGTACTGTATTTATATAAAAATACACCATTAGTATATTTACCAGAGATAGTGTGCTTATTTTATATATATATATATATATACACACACACACACACATACCATTGATCTTCAACACTCTGACTAATGAAGTTATTACTTTAATGCAGGGAAAAATATGTTGATGCAAGAGCCCCACTATACAGAGCGACGATAAAACATTCTTATCTCATCATAATTTTGGTTTATAAAAAAATTAATTTAAAAAAGCTCAGCAACACAAATACACTGAAGTAATGATGCTACAATAACTGTCTATAAAGATCCTCTGTCCTAATGTACTATTTGATATACAGACTCTGAACATAATTGTGTAAGGTTCAGCAAAGCAAGGTTCAATAGAATTTTGAGGTTTATTTAAAATACTTTACTCATTTAAGCCAAAGTGCAGTAGCAAATATTTAAATAAATTCAAATTTTGCTATTAGTGGTGCTACAGCACCTTTGTGAAACTGTACAGTAACTTCAGTGGAGATGATCACTGCTACAGGTTAATGCACACAGTACAGTACGCGACTGAGCAGCATTTGTTCTGGCATTGAAATATGTAAGAGATCTTGCAGGTATGGATTTTGCATCAAGATGTTTGCCTTGGCTCAAACACTCAAAGGGAATTTCACACTATCCAGATTCAGGAGTATAAATTATTCTTTCAGAATTAAATGTTTGTGTACTCTCTGGCTCAAATTAGTTCTTCAAGGGTCTCACCTTGACTACGAGATGAACGTTTTGAGACAATGCAAGGAGTAACAGTGGGCCTAGAAAGGTACTAAGGTAAATTATTCTCCTTCCATGGAACTTCTGAAGCACACCCCTCCCTTCCCTGTCCCCCTTCCTGCAGTGGCAGTGGAAGCATTTGGCAGGCAGTCTTTTTTGGCAGGCATGTTTTGTCATTTTCTAGGGCTGCTGATGAGGTGATGTATTTTCTGTCAAGGGAAATTAAGAGGCATATTCCCCAGCCTGATAGGAAGAGAGGGCCTGAATGATTTCCTGAGAAACTTCTGTATGTAGTGTGCAAGATTTCTAATTTTTATTTTGACAGCAGAAGCATCTCCCTACTATAATTAATCACTGCATCGCTTCAATCCAAATTTCATTATATCCATAGGAGTGTGCACACACATGCCTACTTGTACCATGGGCAAGGCTGGGACTGTGCTTAGACCCAAAAGGCAAAGCCAGATGATATATTTTAAAATAGTACAGAGAGACCTCAAGACTGCGTATCAGCACTCCTAATGTCTTTTAGACATTAAACTTTTTACGGTTAATGATGTTTATCCTACCTGGCAATCGTTGCTAGGCAGTAGCAGTTGTAGAGAGAGGCAAACAGTCATTTGCAATTTACTCCCTAATTTCTTTACAATAAATAAAGGCCATGTTTTATTTCTGGGTCTAGTATTACTTAGAGGCATGTTATTTGTCTGTCTCAGCAATATTATCTGTAAGAAACAATACTTACCTGCCACAATGGAGTATTCGTGAGTTAGTACAATCAAATTTAGACAGTATTAGGTTCAGTCCTCAAGGGGAAGGTGCTTCATACCCAGCACATGTTATTCTAGTAAACTTTAAACAGCTGAATGGATTCCTCTACTTCTCCCGCATTCCAGTCAGGAGACTGGTTTTTAGCAGGCATTTAATGCTGGTAAGAACAGATGGCAGAACAGCAAGTGACCCTTTTTTGCCCCCTATTCTATCTTACATACAACTCTGACCTTAAGATTCTGGGAACAGCACATACCTAACAACGTTTATATGGAAGCAAACCCTTTTAAAGTGAAACCATACTTCATAGTCTTCACCTACTGAGCCCCAGGGAGAGATGCAAATTTGGAGACTGGCCTTTTGGAAACCAAGAGAGTGAAAATGAAGGCTTCAATACCATGAAACGCTCTGCCTGGCATGGGGTGCACTCTCATTTCAGGACCTTTACGAAAAACAGTCATCAGCATTTGAAGGGTGTCCTTTAATTTGTATTCTAATCTGTTGGAGACTCTTCACTGACATTATGTCTGCTTGGGGACCTGCTGGATTTAATTCAGTTCAGGGGTTTTATGGTACAGCAGAACAGAACATGTTAATGAAAAGTCTTGTACAATGCTTTGCAGATGATATTTCAATATATAGTGGACCAAAGTAAAATCCCACATAATACAGCCATGAAGGCTTGTCACTTCTAAAACATGAAATTGTTCCAAGTGTTATGCTTCCTAAACATTAAAAAAGTTCCATTTTCTGACATCAAGCAAAAATCTACAGGATTGAAACATCTCATTATTTTTGGCTGGTACAGTCTATGTTTTAGTGCCTACAATAAGGTAAAAGACTTTTTTAAAGAAGAAAAACAGGGCAGACATTGATGGAGGCTGAGTCATCTTTAACCTTTCATCCCAAATTCTCTTTGTACTTCAATGTTTTGATAAATTTAAATGGGGGAAAAGGAGGAAAAAAGAAAATTAAGGAAATGCTAACTATTAAAAAGTCAGTCTTCTTTAATTGTCATGTTATTTTTACAACTCTGGATTTTCTCATTTTTCAAAAAGCAGGTCTGACTTTTGATCCTTTGTACCAGAAATCTCTGTCACAGATGAGAAAAAACAAAGAGAAGAACGTGGCACGGTTTTGCAGCCACTGTGGCTGCACCTGACTTGATTTAGCAGGGAGTAATGAAAGAAAAAACCGTCCTACTTTCAGTTTTTGAAGTTCAAATAAAGTAACTTAAGCCTCCATTTCTCAAGACTTACAAAGATTCTCGGACTCTAAAGAAACTAGACAGAAGCTGTATTTTTAACTAGGAACTTGCACCAAGTATTTAGGGATTTGTCAAGGAAAAAAACCAAACAAAAAAAAAAACAAACAAAAAAAACCAAACAAAAAAAACCACCCAAACAAACAAAACCCCACAAGCTTAATTTCTATATTTTTATTTATATTTTGTCTGAAATAAATTACCTTTTCTACACAATTTCATTAGAAAGCAGTAAGGAAATGTAAAAAGTTAACACTTAGTGGACAGATTAAATTTATAAATTCTTTAAAAATCCTGAAAACAATCAAATGGAGATCAAAGCGAAATAATTTGATATACTATCCACTAAAAATGAAACCAACAAAATAACATATAAAAACACCTAAGTCATATTTTCAGCTGATATAGCTCAAACTTTTTAAAGTTGAGTGAAGAAACCTCTAAACTTATTCTCCTTTAAACAAAATATTAACACAGTCCTCCACTGTGTAAACCCTTCAGTACTCTCCCAACATGTACGCTGCAGGTAAGTCAAGCCCTCAGAGGACAGAACGATTAAAGACATTATTTTCCATCATCAATTATCAGAGAGAGGGAATATCCAGGGAATTATTTTCTGGATATTCAGCTTGTCACCTACTTTTCCTCTTCCATTTCTAATGCTTTCTCTTTATTTTTTCCATCTCTTCCAACATGTTCTTCCCCTACTTCCCAGCTTCCCAACTTGTCTGCTTTTTCACGCTATGCTTCCCTCCATTCCTGCATGACCTACTTAATTATTTTCCTTACCCCACTGGGCCATTTGCAATCCTCCCTATTATCTGCCAGAAGGGGAGAGGGATTTGATATTCTCAAGAGACAGCATATCCAAGGATTAGCCAAAGCTCTGAGGTGGACCCATATCAGCCTTCTAATGCAGTGAACTCTCCAGAGAAGGCTGAACAGCAGCAATGAAAGTCACTATTTATTATAACAAACAAGGGTAATTAACCTCCTAAACTGAGGAAAACTCAAATGACCAGGAAATAGGGACAGGAAAAAGGATGTAAAGCAACCTTCTTCCTACACAAAGAGTCTCTGCAGAGGGGTCCCCAGTACCAGCCTAACAGTCAATCCTTCACTGTCTTTGAGGGGAGCAAACTCTGCTCCCAAGGTCTTTGTAGTGTTTCCAAGAGTGGAGGAGCTGCTTTAGGTTCATCCCTGCTATGTTTCAGCTCCCAGGCTTACACCCTTACAGCTCTCTGTCGTTTTCTTCCCTAGCTGCTACAGGCACCAGGGCCTGGATCTCACTCAAATGCACACAAGGGAATGAGCATCTCCCTCCTTCCTTGGGTAAGTCTACTCTGAAAAATCTTAAATAAACTAGTTGGCAAATACTTCCCTTCTGACAAATGCAAGGTATTGCAGCCACGTACTAGAGTTTTGGTTTTTGGGGTTTTTTTGGTGGGTTTTGTCCCCTGGTATTTCCTGTACACAATTTATGCCACAATTTGGTTTCTAGTCCCTTTACAGTATAGCCTTTTCTCTTCAAAGAAGCTGCTTTGCCTCACATACATAAGAACATTCTTTTCTTTCTGCTACCCATCCTTTTTTTCCATGCCAAAGGTTTACCTAACCACAGGATTGGTTTAACCTTTTCATTTCTGGCTGGCAGGGGCAACTGTTGCTTTTTGCTTTGCCCTTAATGCCAGCAGCCCAGTGAGCCAGGTCTGATTTATCCCCTCCAGCACACATCCCACTGAGGCCAGAGTGCACTGGAAACCTTCCTAGGGTTAACCTGCCAAGCAGGCAATTTGGCAGTTTCTCCACTTTACTTAGACTGGTTACAATTCCTTGCTTTTTTCCCACTTATCTCACTGGAACGCCATGCATACTTATATCTACAGCTATATCTACATCTGTATATCTATATATCTATATATATCTTAGTACCAGGAAGCACAAGCACTTACATCTCCTCCCATGCAGTTCTGTTGCAAGTTGGGATGCTGTGACTAACCCCCAATAAACTGGTATTCATCAATAAATGAGCATCTTCTCAGGACACACAAGCTCTCACAGCTCTGCTGTCTTTAGTTCTCGGTAATTCTCTTTGAACTTTCAAGATCTTTTGCCAGTTACCTTCCTCAGACAGGCATAATTGTTCCTCCAAAGAACATTTCAACTCCATCTGTCGCACTTTAGAGGGACAAGGACATAAAAAGAGCAATTCTTCTCTGAACCACCCTGAAACCTCCCTATGATGATGCAAAATGACCAAATAGGATCAGACACCAAAGATTTCTCACTTTGAATCATGCCTACCTGCCCATCAAACAATCATTTGTAATTATCAAAAAGGCTTGAGAGCTCTCATTTCCATGTTTCTCCTTTACACCAGCAAGGTGACCTAGACTTAATCTGCAGTTTTGGAGTTATGGTGAGATGTGGAGGCTGTGGTTTATCAATGTAATTTTAACTCCATTTAGTTTGCCTCTTGCTACCGAGAAAAATCAAAAATCAAATTAACTGCAGCCAAAGAGGTTACCTTGCACTACAGGAGTATTTTTCTTTTCCTTAAAGCAATTCTAGACTACTCAGAATAATAGCATGCCAAAATAGAGCCATAAGCAAGAGTCTATATAATATTTGACAAATTACTTCATTGTTTGGTCCATTATAAGCAGTACAATAACATTTAAATACAGAATACCTATAAAAATGAGCAATAGGATGTAACACAGTTCATGCAAACCTTGCATATTTCTATAAAATTATGCAGTTTGGGGATTTTAATATCTTTTATAAAAATCAAAAGCTAATATAGGCAGAGCATCTTTCTAAATAGAAACCAGTACCTGTATAGCTCTTAGGATTACCAGTGAAGGAGAGACAGACAAAAATTGGCCCAAATGGCAAAGAAAATACTTTAAGTTTCATATGCAGGCTGTAAAAAGGCAGAATAAGGTAGTGCAGAAGCAGCATACATTAACCAAAGGATATAACTGCCTTAGAGGTAAACCAGCCAAAACCAAATAAAAATAATTAAATTTGAGTTGTAGATGTGTTTGGAAAATAAGCACGGAAGATTCCTAACATACCATGTCTTTTCAGACTAAATTTTGCTCCCTTGTTTGTCTATCCCTTGCCCCAAAAGAGGAGTCTCTGGAGGAAAAATACCAGCATGGCATGGCAGACCATCCTCTAAGACAAGGGTATGTGCTGACCTAGAGATTAAGTGGACAAGTTTAATACCTACTCTCTATGCTCTTAGGTCATGATTTTGCCAACTAACCATTAATCTTTCTTCATGTAGTCTCAGGTCTTGGTTAATGCTTTAAAGAAACACTAACAATTGCTGGGTTTGCAAGGTTGTGTCTTCGAAGTTTAACACATTAATCAATCTTTATCAAGGTATGACTCGAACCCCACTTCTCAAAAAGGTTAAAAAGTAATTTTCTGGAGATCTCTTATAGGGTTTATTTTTCTTTCAAAAACTATTTGGGATTTGATTCATTATTTTCCTGCTGGGATTTCCAGCAAGGTCAAGGCCATCCCTGCAATAGCACAAGGTGGGCCATGCATCAACCCCTACCCTTCACTGTGGCTGCATACAACCTTGCCCCAACTCTGCACCACATTCCTGCTAATGCCATGGTGCCTATCGGGCCACTTTGATTCCATGCTGAGAAGTCACACCACCATTTGGTTTAAGCAACAGAAATAGGCTCAGAGAAGGAGATTCACCACAGCAGTTTTTATAGCTCTCCCTAAGAAGATTTGCTGGTTGCACATGAACTCATCTCAGTGACATCTGGCAGCATTTATGACACATCCCCATCTCGTCTGGCTGACTGATGCCATAAATTTCAGTCACCCTTGCCTTTGAGAAATGTTAATAATGAAAACTCATTAACAAGCAGTAATAATTTGTACTGCTGACTAGACGGATGCCTTTCTAACTACTCAAAATTAATGGCAGATCTCAGGGTCTTAAAGAACAGCTGTCACAGAGAAATACACCTGCAAACAAACATGCAGTATGCGTTCAAGTGGGATTTGTTACAAGATATAAAGTGCTAACTCTCACAACAAACTGGACTGATTACAAGGAGAAGTTAGACAGCCTTCTGCATCATTTAAAATGATAAAACCAGAGAAAAGGCAGAGCAGGCATGCAAACGGGAAGCTTAAAAGGAATGACTTAGTCCCCCATCCAACAGTAAGAGTGATTGATAGTCACACAGGTTATACATTCATTTTCACTTGTGTCTAGTCGTATAGACACTTAGCTGCTTTACCACAGATTTAAAAACTAGCTGTAAGCCTCATACAAATTTTCCTTCCACTATTACTGTTGTCACTAGGTAAAGCTTAAAATGACAGGTAACTAAATAAATGCAATAAACTTAACAGATACACTTTCAGGAGCTTGCTTGGCGAAGGATTTTGAATGTGCAGGGCACACCTCTGGGTACAGAAAAACCACTGTTACTATCAGGTTCACGAGCAATACCATATCTAGTACTGCTCTTGAGAGTCAGGATGGTGGGTAAGAATAGATACTTGTTTCCAAGTACAGTAAAATTTCTTGATCAAGCACTTGAAGCTAAATGCTTCGTAAGCAAGACCCACATAGACATGGAAATCTCAAATACACACTCATGAAAAAGCCAACATGGTATAGAACCAACATCATTACTTAGGGCAGGAGAGACAACAGGGATGTGTTTTACAATTGCAAGAATTTGGGGATAGATTACATGTCAGTATTTCCATAATTCCCATCTATCAGATGCTTTCTAGAACAATGTTCTTCCCCAGCAAGCACTCCTTCACTGAGTCTGTGAAAGAGTCATGCTGCTCCACCTACACAAGTTTTAGTAACCCAGGAATACAGGGGAAAGCTAGAAAACCACATTATTTTTTTCACTGTATTTTACAGCAACTTTACAATGAGTTACAGCACATATGAGCCTTCAGGTACAATCAGAATGGAAGTTGTGCTACTCTATCTATTTAAATAAAACCCTGAAATACATTAATTTGCAATTACTTTACATTACTGGTACTATCAAAAAACTGAACTTAAAAGTAAAGGTCTCCTTATTTATTCCCTGATTTAAAAATAAAATTGGAGTTAGATTTGAATGTACAGTGAGTAATTTAAGGATTTAAAATACTGCTAAAGCTCTGCTTCAATTTTTTTTCATAGAGGACATAACAAGACTAGGACAGGCAGTGTTCAGAAGCAGTTTGAAAGAAATTTTAAAAATTTCCTGGAAAATATAGAGTATACACTCAAACAGCTTCAGAGTACCTGCACTGCTGACAGCAGGGCACAACACAAATATCAAAGCATCATTAATACCCAGTAGTACCTAGAGTTAAGTATGACAGAAAATAATAAATTCAACAGAGAAGAAATTGGCTGAACAAAACTATACCTTTAATTCTTTTTACTATTCACAGCATTTTAACCAATTATCGATAACAATGAATTAATCGAATGTTTTAACAATGTGTCCCAAAGTTTGGCACCCAGGAGAAGTGTGCTTTTTCATCTCACTCTCACTCACATCAATAACATTCTCATATTGAATTTTGGTTTTCAGACACGGCCAGTCAGCTTACCCTCCAACACTATTATTCCTGGCTTTGGTTCTGAAATATGTCCTACAGTAAACTGGACAACATCCTCTGCCTTCAGTCTTCTCTTTACATCTTCAATTCTGTATCTGCAGCTCAATATTTTTCCTGACAGCCACTGCTTCTTTGTGTTTATTTTCATATTAAACCACAAGAGATTGTATTTTATTGATTTTTGTCATGCAGGCATGTCTAATAATTTTTTTGGCTTCAGCTTTCTTGCTTTAGGCTCTCTAGAGGGACAGACAATTCTCTTTTGTAAGATGGAGCTTTCTGTATGTTGTGTGTTGCAGAGACAGATGGTAAAAGACCCTTCCACTTTTTTTTTTTTTTTAAATATATTTACATTACAGCAGTCAAGAGAGCTTTACAGGAAGATCTCACTGTGAATACAAAACAAGGCACTTAGAAACTTATTTAGTAACTGTACTACCGGGTGCACAGGCCAGAGAAATTTATTTTCTTCCTTTCTTCTAAAGTCAACTCATTTTTTACTGAGAAACACAGTATTATTTTCACCATATTGAGTCTGAAAGACCATTAGCAGGAACATGATAAACTAATACTTTAAAAAGACCCTTAAACAAAAAATACCTCTTGTAGATTGTAACAGTGCTAACCTTAAGGTTGGTTTTAGAATCATAGAATGGTTTGGGTTGGGAAGGACCTTAAAGCCCGTCTCATTCCAACCTCCCTGCCATGAGCAGGGATGCTCCATTAGACCAGGTTGCTCCAAGCCTTGTACAACCTGGCCTTGGAGCACTTCCAGGGACAAGGCAGCCACAGCTTCCCTGGGCAACCTGTGCCAGGGCCTCACCAACCTCACAGGGAAAAATTTCTTCCTAGGATCTAACCTAAACCTACCCTCTGTCAGTTTAAAGCCATCTCCCCTTGTCCTGTCACTCCATGCCATTGTAAAAAGTCCCTCTCCAGCTCTCTTGGAGCCCCTTTAGGTACTGGGAGGTGCCTAAGGTCTCCTCAGAGCCTTCTCTTCCCCAGGCAGCTCTCTCAGTCTGTCGTCATGGGAGAGGCACGCCAGCACTCTGAGCATCTTTCCAACCTTCCTCTGGACTCTCTCCCACATGTCCACCTACTGCCCACAGTGCTCTAGATGCAGCCTGGGATGCAGCTGGCTTTCCAGGCTGCAAGCACACATTCCTGGGTCAGGCTGGTGTCATTGGCAAACATGCCCCTCCTTGTTTGGGAGCACAAGGCTCAGCATAGCACTTCTGCTCTTTTACTCCTCTAGAGCAGCTAGAGAAACTATCAGCCATAAATGTATATTAAAAAGGGTAACAATTGTTACTAGATACAGAGGGGGATAATTTTCAGAAGCTTTCCTTTGTTGCAGATTACATCAGAAAAGAGTCACCTGTATCTCAGTCCCATTTAGATAATGAATCATTAATTTGATGAATACAGCAATTCCAAAATAAACAACTAAATAGTCTTACTGTGCTGTAAAATCTGCAATCTGTATTTCCCTCTCCATTCTCCCAGTGGGTCCAAAGAGAGGAAAAACCTGAAATATCCTACTCAAAAGCTGCCTCATGAAGCACAAGAGAGGCATGGTATAATTCTCCAGATTAGAGAGCGAATAAAGTTTAGCAAACAGTTTCACACGTGCAGTTGTGTCAGTAATACCATCTAAATATGTCAGAAAAAAACACAACAGGCAGTACAGTTGGAGCCTGACAATTTTTGTTACTCTCTACGCTATTTGTTCAAAATTAAGCAAGGTATTTTCACAAAAACTAGTTTGAGCTGGGTCACTATATCCTAAATCAACTGACATGAAATGATTCTACTTGAAAGACCTACTTAATCTAGCAGCGTATCCCTGACAAACCCAACAAGAACAAGCTGTTCTTCACAAACCCCTTGGAAGGCAGTGAGACTGTCAGTAACAGCTAATGATTAATGGAGCACATGTCCAAAAGTCCCCTGAAGGAAGGTAATAATAGAGAAAAAAAAAAAAAAGAAACAGCAAAACCTCCAATCCTCCCCTCTGCTTTTCACTAAGCAGCACGAAAACAGAGACACAGGGTTGCAGCCTAAGGCATCCCCCAAGTCAACAGACAGTCAGGAACAGCTAAGAAACGGCTCAGTCTCAATGAGCACTTAAACCTCCAGCTATATTGTCTAGGAATTCTCAGAGGCATTCCTCTCTCACAGATAGCTGTTATCCATACAAAACCGTTTCACTGATAAAACGACATGAATATTTTGATATTACGCAAATTCAGCAGGTAATTGAGCAGAGCCTTGAAAATCAGATTATCAAACAATCAAAAGAATTATTCTGTCAAATGGTATAATTTATAATTTAAATGGTATAATGTATAATTTTCATAAATTATGAGATGACGGACTCACACCTCTCTAAATGCTTTTTTTCAATTTCTGTGTTACTCATGTACAAGACTTTTGCACAGCACAATCAATGAAACCTGGCATTTGATTAAACTTGTTTCATTCTGAATCTATCAGAAGACCGACAAAGCTCAGAGAACTGTTTGGAAGCTTACAGCTTTCACTTACTGCTAGGGAAAGACCAAAAAAGACCAGATCTCATCAACAACCCCAGGAGGGAAGAAAGGAAAGGAGGAGAGATAGAGAGAAGATGTATTTCTGCAGAATCATATGTACCAAGCCAAGAAAACTTTGCTGCACGAATCTAAAACCCAAAGCAACAACAAACACAAATTAATTCCCAAACTGGGTTTTCACAAGGCTCTTACACATTCAGATTCAGTTTTGTGACAGGAAATTCACACACTGATTTCATTTTCCAACTAGAAATAGATTGAGAATTGCGTATTATGCTGGAAGCAAATATGCTGGAGGGTTTGCTGTTGTCTCTGATGTTCCAGTCCTGGTTAGCAGCTACGAATTCAGATGGACCATTTGGAATAAATACCTTTCCCTGTAATCAAGCTTTCACTGAACTACATGATATGGTTAGCAGCGATGTTTTTCACACTTTACTTATTGGAATTAATTCCCCTGTTCATTTGTAGATAGATGTACTGAGAAATATGCTGAAAATTCCTTTTAAAAATTTCAGCAGTCTCATGCTGCAGAAAGAAAGGCCAGATGAAGCTTCTAAGGATCTACCACTTAAATTCCATCTGTAAGTAGAGGCAAACCAGGGTTGATATGGAAGTACTACATATGTAAACCTGCAGGCTTGCAGAATGCTCTGAACATAATATAATTAGGAATGGGAGCTGGAAACATGCATGTGACAAAATATGCTTCCTGTGTATGCACTTCCTGGCTGTTCTGGGTGCCAAGAATATGAATGTTAAAATTAACTATATCATAATTACCATAATTTGTACTGAAAGAAGCTGAAGGCTATAATCACATGCTCGTATAATATAGTAATAGTATTAAAGGGTTTACACACAAATAGATGTTCTAAAACTTACTACTTCTTTTTTTCTTTCAATATTTATGGAAATATGTATTACCAAGGCTACTAAATTCCCAGGCTAGAAAGTAAAAATTAAGGTCTGTCCTTAATTTAGGATTCATACCTCAAAAACTATTTTCTAAATGCTTTTCTACATATAATTCTGCCAGAATACACATCATGGCATTTGCTATTTCTGAGCACATCAATGTTGCAAATAATTTTCATTTTCACCTGTGTTCTAATACACAGTTTCCATTTAAAAAAAAAAAAAAAAGGCTTTTAGACTGTTTATACATTCTTGGTACTTGGTGTTTGTCCTTTGGTTCTCATATTAAATCTGTGAGTCCTATTATATTTCACCATTGTTTAAAACCAAAACTACAGTACATTAGTCTTGACTATTCGGAAAAAAAACCAAACCAAATTTGCTACTTCCTATCCACATAGCCAGAAAAATCTTTCCAGTTCAGCCAAAACACATCAACAAGCTTATTTCTTCACTGGATCAAATTTTCAAAGAAATAGACAAATCTTTAAATATTGTTAGAGACTATGCTTACAAAGGGTCATAGGGTTCCATGAAAGAACCTGAACTGAGAATCCACATCCAAATAAACCTGAACTTTCTAAAATAATGAGATAGCATTTGTAGCAAGACATGTACAGTCATGTTCAGTATTATATGCTACACCCTGCTCTCTCTAGCGCATGTAACCCCTGATTTTAAATTGCTTCTTGGCCTCAAGAGTTTCTAAACATCAATGTCAACAATCAATGAATTTGTGAATAGATTGGGACTTCAGTCACTGTAGGATCAAGACTTTGGCATAGGCACAGCAGGTTTCAGAACAAAATAATTTTCAAAATCGTCTTAGCGAAGTTCAGTTATTTACAACTATACTGCTCTATGCTTTTTAAAGCTGAACACTACAAGAATCCAAATGTCCACAATTTTGCATTCAATGTGAGCATACTACCTAAAGCTTACATACTAACTAAATATACAGTTACTAATGCCAGTAAATTAGAAAATCCAATGGTAAAACCAAGCAGTTTCAGGCTAACCAGCTCTGATGCAATAAGCTTCTGACTTTTGCTGCCAAATTAGCTCCTAAGCTCCAGGAGCTCACTAGTTACATGGCAACAGGCTTGCCAGCCCTGCAAGCCAAGTACCTTGATCACGGAAGATTAACATAAATTTTGCATTCAATAAAACTCTACAGCTGCAGAGTTATAAACCAGAACTGGAGCAGTCAGACAGCCAAGATCCCAGCCCAAACACTGCCTCAAGTGCTCTGCACAAGTCTGCTGCCTTATTGCTCCACTCCTGGTTTAATTTCTGTTTGCATTCTTCATTGGAAGGGAGAATTCTGCATGTCTGGTAAGACTTTAAAAAATAATTTAATCATCACATAAGTACACAGAAATTGCCTAATTATCCTTGAGATTACTGGCAGGGCCGGTGGGGGGGGGTAAGAATAAAAATCTCCAAACTCGCACCAACCGTATCTTGAAAGTTAGTAAAATATTGCATTTCTCTGTCAGTGATCTCTTCCAGAATCCAAGGATCTTCTCCTAAAATTAATGACTTCACCTCAAATACATCACCTCTCCATTATCTGTGCCAGCAGTTCATGTTGAAGATTTCTTCCACTTATTACTTATCAAGAGCACCAGATGTACAGACCACTTAAAAAGGAAACAGAGATCCTTCCCTGGCAGTCACCCAAAAGAGGAGTACAGAGACAAAGGGAAAGGACAGTGAGATCAGTCAGTGGTGGCTCCACAAACGGTTCACGACTCTTCATTAATCATTACATGTCTGAACTACACCTGAACAATAAGTAGTAGTAGAAAAGTGTCTAAAATGAACTTAAGGAACAATTACAAAACTGGTGTCTGCTCTATTTTAATAGCAAACATACACATTATGTGTTAGATGGTTGCGAGTATGGATAGATGAAATAGGTACTGCCTTCACTGAAATGCAAACATTTGTCTTTCTTCACTGAGATGCAAAATACTTCGGATGAAAAACGGACAGACTACTTTTTGAGTTTTGAAAAATCTGAAATATTTCAAAGTATTTAAAAATGTTTTTAAAATAAGCTTGCAACAAATGTTTTGATTTCAGTACATTTTCAAAAACATTCACTTAGTACTTCTGAAAAACCTGAGAAATATTTTCTTCTCTTTGAGTTTCATGCAATTCTTACAGGTCATGATCCATAATTATTTAAAAACTATAAACAGTCCCTTTGTGCCTTAGACCCCAAAAGACACAAATATATACTTATATACGGACCTCCATAAACCAAATACAGATATTACAGAAATTATTACATTCTGTTAAATAAGCTAGAAGTCAATAGCTTTGGCACTCCGGCTGAAATCTTCCCTATATACGTATATCCTTATCTCCATGAATGAATCTATAAATGCAAGCATGCCTTGTAGCTTCTCCTTGGCAGCTCTCCAGGGATTTTCTAATATTTTAAGTCAAGAATCACTATTAGCAATAAAAATGCCTCTATGGAAGGCGCTTTCCTTAACAACATGTAGAGATTTCTACGCACACAGAAACAGTTTTCAAGATGACTGACAGGGAACTCCATAAGCAGAGCCTACAGTGAAAGCCCCACAAAATCTGGAAGCAAATGGGACTTAAGGACTCCCACATGAAGGAGGGACTTCATAAATCTCGGATTTGGGTAGGAGAAAGACAAATAGGAACTGTTTCTCTGCTCTCCTTTGAAAGAGAGTAGGGGCAAGAAAGTGTTAGGAGAGGGAGATTTCCCTTGCAGCAAGATGTGGATCAGGAAGGAAAGTTTTCTGCAGAAACCAACACTCTGGTACTATTCCAAAACCAGTAACTGGTAAGAAAAGATGAAGACAGAGGGAAAAACAGGAGACTCTAACTACGAAAGTTCTCATTTCTCTATTGAGAATGAAGAGTCCATTTGCTCCCTTCTCTGACTAATAACAAACAAAAAGTGCATTCATTAGAGAGACTACTGCAACTGAAAGGCAAGTATGGTCTTAATTAAAACTCCAAAAGTAATAAAATGGTCATTAACAATCTAGCAGTGTAGGAAAGCTGGAGCTGGGCAAATGACTCCCCAAAAACAGACAATGTTAAATGCCTGGTAGTTATCTGCCACTGGCTCAGTCTCACCCTGCTGCAGCTTCTTCAGTCTTTCAAAATTTGCACGTGACACATTTTAGTTAGATATGCAGTTGTCAACAGCTCCTTAATTACATTAGAAAAAATGTGCAGATATGTAATATATATGACATCTTGTAAGACCGGAAGATATTAGATAAGTTTCTGCTTTTGAAAGAGACTTTTTTTTTTTTTTTTAAGCCTTCCTAATAAATTAGTTTGCCAAGACATCCCTTTGGGAGTTCAGTGGCAGAAACATGAAATGCAAGATCAGCAAATTATTAAAATACTGATACAGTAACTCAGACCTGAGCAACTAATGAGCTGTAAAGTTCACTTCTAAAAGCAGGACACTCATATATTAAACATGTCCACAGTATTTTTGCTGTTCATTATAAATATTAATTTAGAGGGGAAGGTGAACTGTGCAAAATAAAACTCAACTCTGATAGACTCTGGTAAGATCCTTTTAAGGATCAAGTTTCTCTGGAATAATACATAGTGACTAAAGACACAACTCTGCCAAGTTTGGTATTAAAATGCATTTTAGCATCATGGTGAATCCTAAATTAGTTCAATGACAGATGAGCAGAAGCAGACAGATGAGTTTCAGTTTACCAAACAAACTGAACTGCTACTCATAGTGCAAAACTAATCCAAAATTACCATAAATTAAAGCTATTTCAAATAAAGGTAAAAATATGGAAAGCCATCAATCATTCACATATGCAACACTGTTAATAAAATGCCTTCAAAGAAAACAAATGCCAAATCTTTACTGCAGCACACAATATTTTGTGTTTCATCCATCACAACATGCTCTTCCCCTCTGATAAACAAGGACACAGTAGTTCGTAGAAATGCTGATGAGTAGAAGAAATCCACTGCATATTATACAGGTCTCTTCTGCCCACAAACCTGCCATTTCCTCGTGATGCTCTAAGTCTCAAAGCAAGAATGGACACGACACAACAACCTGTACCGTGTAAAACAGAGAAGACATCATCGGTGCTGCAAGGGTTTCCAGAACAGGTACTACGTGCCAGTAGCTATCTAAAAGCAGTAGCTGACATGATCAAATGCTTGTCTTGCTTCTCCTAATCTTTAGCATGGTTGGTATTTAGCAAACATGAGTATATTTGAACCTCTCTGATAATTTAGTGAAAGTTGTTGTGAAGTGAAAGCTCAGTCAAGGCTGGAAAAAGATACTACTGGCAGCCTTGTAAGACTCGGTATTTGCAGTGGCGTACAAAACTTCCTCGCAAGGGAACAGATAGCTTAATAAAAATATCATGTGCTTCCTATATGGAAATTAGACAGTTATTCATTGGCATAACTAAACCAGTAATTCCATTAATGCACTAGATGTGAATCTCAGTAAGTTTACCTAAGACACAGACATATGGCAACACAGAAGTGTCAATAAGGAACAAACTGGCACATTAAACTAGGGAATGTATTGACCTTGCAAGCAAAACCACAAACAGAGGGAAGATGATAAAAGAAAATAAGCTGCAAAAGAAAATTGCCTCTATAAGATGCTTATAAAGTGAGCAGTGTAGAGAATTTAAAATACAGATAAAATCCACAGGAAAAATATTAACTACAAACTGTTAATGACAACAAAAACAACTTCAGCTAGGAAGACTCCAAGACAAAGAAAACTATGTACCTGTGCTCTAGGCTGGGATCTTCTCCTGTTGCACACCCTTGGATGCTGGGCTTTATTCTGACCTAATAATGCTACTCATGTTGTCATGGTTCTTCAAAACAAACAAATAAATAAGAATAAAAACACTCCCTCCTGTAACACCAAAAAAAGCCTGAATTTGTACTGTCAGTCACAAATGCTTGATTCAAAAAGGTGAAATCAATATGCTGCAGCACACGGGACATTTTAATAGTGGGTTTAATAACATCAGATTCCTCCTGAATCCAATTACTACCTACAAGAATGAAGCTGATCTCCCTCTGATGCAACTGTTGAAGAATTCAGTTGTTCCTCAATGTACTGTCAGGATCAATAACCAACTCTGAACAAGACTACTCTAGCACATTTTCCTAAATGGGGAAAATCAGCCCGCACAGAAATTCAGGTGGCGCATTTCCATGTCAACTGGATGACTGCCTGGCTCTTTTTTCTGGAGTTAGACACAATTAGGGTATTCCTGTTGACAGACAGGACTTAAACATCCAAGAGGAAATGGCAATTTATTCAAATAAAAGTATGATAGTGACGTTCACAAGTAATATTTTTAAAAGCATTTGCGTACAGAGAACATTGCGATTTCCCATTAAAAACTCAGTTTTACCTTAAAAAAAGTCTGTCATTTAAAAAAGATGACCTAATTTTCTTTTCTCTCTCTCCTTTTTCTTTTTTAAACTTTTTCTTAGATATTTGCTGCACAGTAGTTTCCATTTCTGGTTTTCATACTGTTTTGGAATGGGAACAATCTTGAGCCCCAGACTCAAGGTCTGTTCCATGCTCATTTCATTTTTAGCTTGAAGTATACGCTAATGAAGACCAAGAAAGCATGTGCATACTATTGCACATCTCTCCTTCTTGAACATATTCATATTTTTTAATATACTGCCCATGAATATATGGCCCAAGCTTCTCTACTTGTGCTAACTCTCAAATCAGGGTCACTTTCACTGCTTGAATGATTTATTTCTTCTAATATCAAAGGGAACATGTAGGAAGGAAGAAAAATGTTAATAATTAAAAGTTAGATGCGAAAACTAAAAGCTGTAATTCCATAAACACTCACTCCAATGAACTAAAGTGCCATCAGGCACAACTCCTCATCCTGAATGCCCAGAGTCTCCGAAGTGGTCAGATCAATTTTTCATTTTGCAGAAATTCGAAAGCCACTATAACAAAAGGGTATCTGTGGAGCAATGCTCTTCTTTCAAATGAGAAGTTGTCAGGATCTGACTGCAAGTATCTTGCAATGAACAAAACGGCAACCTCCAGGGAACGACGCCAGTCAGCAGTAAAGGGAATTTATGGCCAGAAGCAACACAGAGTCACAGTTTCACTGCAACATCCATCCCGTATCGAGCACCCTTGGATCTCCGAAGTGCTGAAGGGCTTGTCAGTCTTACTGGATGCATACGTCTGAGAGGAGTCATAGAATCATAAAATCATTTGGGTTGGAAGAGACCTTTAAAGGCCATTGAGTCCAACCTCCTGTCATGAGCAGGGACATCTTCAACTCGATCAGGTTGCTCAGAGTTCCAGCTAACCTGCCCTTGAATATATCTGGGGATGAAGCATCCACTACTTCTCTAGGCAACCTGTGCCATTGTAAAAATTTTCTTTCTTACATTCTATTCTGAATCTGCCTTCTGCGGTTTAAAACCATTACTCCTCGTCCTACTGCAACAGCTCTGCTGCAAAATCTGTCCCCATCTTTCTAATAATCCCCCCTCAAGAACTGAAAGGCTGCTATAAGGTCTACCCAGAGCCTCCTCTTCTCCAGGCTGAACAACCCCAACTCTCTCAGCCTCTCTCCAAAGGAGAGGTGCTCCAGTTGTCTGATCAACTTAGTATCGCTCCTCTGGATCCACTCCAAGAGGTCCATGTTCCTCCTGTGATGAGGATTCCAGAGCTGGATGGTTGGGTCTCACCAGAGCAGAGGTGGAGAATCACCTCATTAGACCTGCAGGCCACTCTTTTGATGCAGCCCAGGACATGATTAGCTTTCTGGGCTGCAAGTGCACATTGCTGGGTCACGCCCAGCCTCTCATCCACAGCACACTCAAATCCTTCTTGGCAGGGCTGCTCTGAATCCCTTCATTCCCCATCCTGTACTCATACTGGGAACTGCCCACACCCAGGTGCACTTGGCCTTGTTGAACCTCATAAGATTCCCATGGGCCTATTTCTCCAATTCATCTAGGTCCCTCTGGATGGCATCCCATCCCTCATGCTTGTGAGCCGAACTCAGCTTGGTGTCATCTACAAACTTGCTGAGGGTGTGCTTGTTCCTGCTGTGTCAGCTGATGGAGATATTTAACAGCACTGGTCCCAGTAAGGAACCCTGNTGCTCTGAATCCCTTCATTCCCCATCCTGTACTCATACTGGGAACTGCCCACACCCAGGTGCACTTGGCCTTGTTGAACCTCATAAGATTCCCATGGGCCTATTTCTCCAATTCATCTAGGTCCCTCTGGATGGCATC